>PVKN010027857.1:0-13396 GCA_004027915.1 Capromys pilorides
AGTCAGCAAATGTTCTTCCTGCACACCCTTTTCATTCATCCATAACTTGGAATATAATTATGGAGATTTTTTTTTATCAGAGGAGATTTCATTAAGTTAAAGAAAATGTAAAAAATTAGGAAGATTGCTCGAGGCTAGAAATGCTATCAGCGAAGTGAGACTCTTCACTTACGTGGCTTGACGTCTGGGAATACATTTAGTAATCACTTTTATCTTGAAATATGTAATAGTGTCCTAAGAAAATATATTTCTCCTAATTGTTTCCACCTTCATGTAGGCCTATTGGATCTGTGCACACCCCTTCCCAAAGAGATTGCTGAGTCCTCACATATTTATGTGTTTTTTGAAATACTTGTGCTCAATGTTTCTGCCCTTGCTCTTTCACTGCATAATCAATGGATTTAAAAGTTTATATTTTATCAGCAGAGACCCAGAAATGTATGTCGCTCTGGGAAGTACCAGAGTGACTTCCCCTACGTGAGGAAAGACTGATAAGTATTGGATCTGATAGCAATAAAAAGTCATGGCCAAGTTACTTCCCCCTATGCATGCTTGTGCCTTCTCAGACTGCCCACCCCTGGGTTTGCCCGCTGGGAGGAACCAGCCTATGTACTTCACCACTTCTGGTGTGAGGGTGGATGGGAATGGGGGCCTAACATAATTTATCCAAGATACGTGAAGCTTACTTCACTCAAGTCTTGCATACATCTTATTAAAAAAATCACCTTTTCATTTCCAATACTATAATTCATAGGCAATTAGATGGCTCGGCCAGGAACTTCCACTGTGCTTTAATAAGTCCCATAGAATAACATTTGACTCATTTGGGAAATTAAAAGCATGGACCCTAGGTTCTTTCTTCCTCTAGCCACTAAAGTCTTGGAAAAGTAGAACCTTCTCTGGCTATTTACCAATGTAACCCCTGGACCTTACACATGGTAGGTGTTGTATAACTTATGTAGCATTTGTTGAAGTGGGGAAAAGAACAGATGAATAAATTAATAATGTAATAGGAGAGCATTTGTAAATAATGCAAATAGGAAAAAATTGATTAGTAAGACTGAATCAGCATTGAATCAGCTGTTTCCAAAAGCGAGGCTCTGAATTCTGGTCACCAGAGAGCTATCCTGCAGCGTTTCACGGGCAGCCACTGACCCGATTAAACTGATTACAAAATCTTGACTTCACTGCACTAAAGAAGTCATTGAGATTTCAGTTCAATAAGCCTGAACATTCTACTCACTGAAAAGGGCCAAAGTAGAATGGGATGCCCCTGGGGAAGTAAATCCTGTATCACTCTGGAGTGAAATACCATTTTCTGAAGGGTCTCCTGCATTAGGTAGGGAATTACACTAAAAATGCTTTCAGGCCTTTTAATCTGTCACTTTACGAGTGTGGCCTACAGGGTCCTACACTTTAACTGGGAATCAGCTCAAGAAGCGGCCGTAGGACTGTGCAACAGAGCAAGACTAAGGCGGAAGGAAGCCAGGAAGCATTCTGGACGGCATTTCCAGGGCTGCTGGCCACCTCTCAGGGCTGCCCCTGCCTGACATTACCAGACAAGACCTAAGCAAAGGTGGATGATGCCACAGGGCAATGAATGAAGGCAAATGAAGTGACCTGTTCTCTTTTCTTAATAGTATTCTATCCACAGTCCTCAGCTTGGCCCGACATTGGCACGAATTGTGGCATCAAAGCAAATAATTGGGAGGTGATTGGGCTTAGATGGCTCTAGGGAGCTGGGATCTTGTTTAAGCAAATCAAAACCCAATTCAATGTAACCTATACAAGGAAATTTAACCTTCACCATCTGAAGCTGCCACCTTCTAAGTAAGGCCTTCTCACCAGGTTCTACCCAAGTTAAGAGAATGTTTGATGCAGCCAAGCAAGAGATTTCTACACTTCTGTTACTGGATGGTAGGGCCCAGTGGGGCTTCTTTCCGGGTTTCTGTGTGCTGAACAAATAATTGGGCAGGACTCACAACAAAGGCAGTGAAGATACACATTTATGGGAGGCAGAGAAGTGTTGCTCCCTGCAGGCAAGAGCGTTCCAGTGGACAGGCTCGCCATGGCCCTGAGCAGAAGGCAAAGGGGTCTTTTATATCCTAAGTTCCTGAGTTGGCTTCCTTCTCATGCAAAGATGGCATTGCGACATTTGTGCTATCAAAAACTCACTTAGAGACTGGGGAGAGAGCTTGGTGGTCTAAGCACCTGCCTGGTAAGCACAAGAAGCTAGGTTCGATCCCTGGTACCACATGCCATGCCAGCCCCATAACTCCGGGCACTCTGTGGAGGCTCCAACACCTGGCACGGTGGTGCACACCTGTAACCCAAACCCTGGGGAGGCTGAGACAGGTGGATCACTAGGAGTGTGAACTAGGTAGAAAGAACCTGAATCAAAGAAAGAAAGAAAGAAAGAAAGAAAGAAAGAAAGAAAGAAAGAAAGAAAGAAAAAAGAAAAAAAGCAAAAAACTCACTTGGTATCAGGCCAGATTTAAACTATCAAAAGATACACTTGGCTTCCCTCCAGATGTAAGTGAAGGATTGAAAAGGAACAATTTTTTTTAAATGTATTTAGTATCACTATGTAGATCGGATTCAGAGTGATCATCCTGTATTCAGCCTCCAAGTGCTACGATTACAGGCACGCACCACCATGCCCAGTCTCAATCGCTCTCTCAGCGCACCCCTGTGGGCACAGCAGGCCAGGGATTGAATCCTGGCCGCTGCACTCTACCTAAGCAGGCACTTTAGTCCGCTGAGCTGTCTGGCCAACCCTAAAAGCAACTTCTGATTGGTCCTGCAAACAGTGCTGATTCGAAAGATGAATTGAAAATTGCACTTTCTTAAGGGCCCCTAAGCAAGACGTCGTTCTCGACCCTGTGCTCTGCGCATCTCCTCTCTTCTAGAAAACGCCTAGCTCAGCCTGTTCGCCGTGGGTTTTTATGATTTGGACGCATTCTGCCCAGTTTGTCATTGGACTCGCTCTGTGCCATTGCCTCCCTCACTTTCACTTCGGCCTATGGAAACCCACTGCTTGTGCTGCTGGGCAGAGCTCTCCTAGTTCTCAGTGCTGCCCAAGTCATGGATTTTTTCTTTCCTTCAATATACTCTGTTAAATTTAAGTTGTTTTAAGTTTTTAGCAGGGGAAGTACCTGCTACACTTATCCCCCTTTCCCAGGGTTAGTGCTTAATTCAAATTGCTCTGTCCCTGAGTAAGAGCTGCTGTTTTGCCCCTTCCTTTCCTGCTTCTCCCTTTCCTATATTCACCTACCTTATGTTCTGTGCCGTTGGTGTCTTTAAATTATTGGACCTAGAAATCTACAGCTTGGGCCACTGAGATAGCTCAGCAGACTAAGTGCCTGCTTAGGCAAGCGCAGGTGCTGGGGTTTGATCCCTGGTACTATGAGCTGGGCTGGCGCCGGCCCTGGGGGTGCTGCGTGGGTCATCCAGACTGGGTATGGTGGCGCATGCCTGTAATCCCAACACTACAGGGGCTGAAACAGCAGGGTCATTATGAGTCTGAGCTGTGTAATGAGACCCTATACCAAATACATTTTTAAAAAAAGAAATTTACAGTTTTAGGAATCCCCTTTATTCTTAGAATGAAGCAGGACTTTACCCTTAGGAAAGACTTTACTTGTTAAGCTTGATATTTAAAATAATTTTAGCACAGATTCTTTTTAGATTTTAGGGGAGGTGAAAGGAACGTGACTGGGAAACAAGACGGAAACAGGAAGGATGTGACCACTTTGAGCTTCGAAGACAGAAGGAAGCCGGGCAGTGACACAGCTGCCCTGAGAGCCGGGCTCGCTGACAACCAGAGGAAGAGTCTTAGAGCAGTACCAGCGGTCAGAATCTTCCTTCAGCCCATCCTTATCGCTCCTCCTCCTTCAACTCCCACAACTTCCCGCCAACTACCTTTCCTGGTACAGCAGGACTAAGAAGAACAGGCCTTTCCTCTCCAGCGTGAGCTGACACTGCAAAACACCAGGCCCAGAGGGCCTATTCATTCATCGTCCCCTAAATCTGAGCCTCAGGCTGATCTGTACCTTCTGAGCCCCCCTCGCAATACTTACGAACCCTCCCATAATGTCTGAAGCGAGCAAGCATCGGGAACTCAGGGTCAGAATAAGCAACATCTATCACCTCAGCTTGGCTCCTTCAAAGCCCCCTCTACTTCTGGTTGTCAGCTGCCTGGCCCTCAGGGCAGCTGTGTCTTTGCCTGCCTTCCTCTGTCCCTGAAGCTCCCAGTGGCCAGGCCCCTCCTGATCCCTAGTCTTGCCTCCCAGCCATGCTCCTTTCACCTCCTCTAAAATCTACTGAGGCAGAAAATAGGGTGGGAGACACCCTGGCCTTGCATTCACAACAGATAGGATGCCTTCCAGCTCTTCAAAACCAAGAGAGCAACCCACTCCCACCATATTTCCTTAACATCCTGACACGAGCCTCAGAAGATGCTCCTCCCCTTATTGCACCTCCTTGACCTCAGGCCTGAGTCCGAGGAGCACATGTGCCAACTGGTGCAGAGTAGCCAAGGGCAACCAGAGTCACTGTCATGTCATTTGCCTTTTGGTTTTGATACATGCCTGACTAACTGTCTAGGCCCTTATACCTCTGTCACCCCCTTCCTCATGTGAGAGTAGAGAACTCCAACTAATTGGACAGAGTGCCCGTAGGTGTCACCTCAGACTCTCAGGCCTAGGAAAGGCTCCAATAGACTCCTCAAAACCTAAAGCAGGTACAATCACTTTGAGTCAAGCTCACTCTTTTTTGTTTTTTAGATTTTATTTGTTTCTCCATTTGGTCTAGGGTCTCAGTACACAGCTCAGATTCATAGTGACCCTCCTGTCTCAGCCTGGGAGATAGCACTGGGATTATAGGTATGTGCCACCATGCTGGGTTTCAGCGGCCAGCTCAGTGCGGGGGTTGGCACAGCATACAGTACCAGGGATCAAATCCGGGTCCTTGAGCTTGCCAGGCAGGTGCTTAGACTGCTGAGCTATCTCACCAGCCCTCAAACTCACCCTTGAGTTCCCTCATCAGCCTGCACCCATGGACTTTCTCTCAACAAAGCACTCCTTCTCCTATTGTTTCTGTGTATTCACTCAGGATACAAAGATATAAAGAGCCTGTTGTTCAGGATACAAAAGGTCTATGTGGTAACACCTATGACTCTCAACCTTTTCTTTTAAATCAACTACTATCTCTTATTATGGCCTCACACACTGAGGCCGGGGTGAGTTCCTTTATTTCTTCAAAAATTGGGATCCACTCAGTCCCTCTTTCTAACTCTCCTCCATAATCCTGGTTACTTTAATCTCCACAGAAAAATAAGTCACACAGCCATAAGGACGGTAGGGAAACTTGGGTTTTGTAGGTTTGGAGCTTATGGCTTTGAGTCCCCTCTTTAAAAAATAGTAATGTAAAATTATAAATGTAAAATTTCTAGGACCTTCCCAGTCAGCCTTTCACATGAGCGAGTATGGAGCCTGAGCTGAAGTTTCCTTGGCTACCTAAGTTGCTGACCAGTCTCTCACCTCAAGTGGACTTCTAATGCTACCCATCAATTATACTCTATCTCCACTACCAGTTTCCTAAGTAGCTATTTCAGACAGAAAAATTGAAGCAACAAAATAGAACTTCCAGGAGCTCCCATAACCCACTGCACCTGTGTCCATGTGCTGTGCCTCCCCTCATTACTACAGATGGACTGTCTGCACTGGAGGAAAGGCCAGCCCTTCATGGAAGCCCTGAGTGCCTCTCCCCCACCCCTCCTCAAGGACACCCTTCATTTCATTTCCATTCACACCCCTTCACACACACACATACACACACACACACACACATACGTGCGCATGTGCATACATACATGCACACCACAACACATTCTCTAGTGGATCCTTGCCCTTAACACACAAACGTACTGAAATGTTGCGCATCCTCAACATTAAAGAAAGCTTTCCCAGCTTCCCCTCACCTGGCTTAATGTCCTGCTTATCTCCATTTTACAGAAAATCTCAAAAGAGCTACCTGCTCAGGGCCTCTCTCCTCCCCAGCCTGGGGTGATTTTCCCTCCATCACCCCATGAGACACCCCTGCTAGGCCTCTAAGATCCCTGTTGCTAACTTACCAGGGCCTCTCTCACCCTTGAGCTCATTTTTCTTGTCTGGACAAGGCACTGGACACAGTCAATCTTTCCTTCCGGTGACTGTTTCTTCTCATGTCTCTTCCTCACTTTGTGTTTGCAACGTGCTAGGTCCCTCCCTCCCTGTGGCTTTTTCTGCCCCATCCTTCTTCAAGAGGCACAGTCTTTTAAAAATAGTGAACAGCTTATCATATGCAGGCAGTAGGTGCCACAGAGCTCAGGATCTGGTGGTCTGAGCTGCTTGAGGGACTGCCACTCTTCAGTGAGAGACTTGATTCTTGAAAGAGGGAGGGTGTCCCTCACTTTCGGATTCCCCCCTTACTAAAGGGTTGTCACTTTAGCATTGGGGTGGGTTTAAACAGGTTCCAGTAGCATTCGCTTGTATGGCTGATAAAAATGAGTCTTTGGGTTGGTTGAAGTATCAAATCTTTCCTTTCTTGTTCCCATCTTCCTGACCTCTGCTACTGGAGTGAGTCAAAGGCTGGATCTTTCTTCTTTCCCAAACACATGAATTTCTTGGTGATTTACTCTGGGGTTGCTTTGCCCTTTAAGTGCAATGGGCATAATATTTAGGACACAACACTATTTAGGGGCCCATGAAACGTCTTAATACTAGTAAGAAAATGAATAAGATAATCATAAATGCAGCCTAGACTGTATTTCTCTTCATACTTTTTTTATGGAGGAGGAGGCCAATGAAAGCAAAATTGTTTACGGTACACAAAGATCATAATATGGCCTTGAATCTAGTGGCATTAAATACCATGTAGATGCAGACAAAAGCTCCTCACATATTTATTTCTCCAACTTGGCCCTCCTCTCTAACCTTCTGAGTTGCATATGTGACTGCCTTTCCATGTTTTCATAGAACGCTCAAACTGACTTCCTGATCGGGTGAATCTGGGATTTGGGACACTGAAGCTTATACTTATGGCATCCTTCATTTTTTAAGTACATAAGAGTTAGACACAAGGGCTGGGGAGATAGCTCAGAGGTCTAAGCACCTGCCTGACAAGTGAAAGAACCTGGGTTCAATCCCGTTACTGCATGCCCAGGTGCCCTGTGTAGGCCACCAAAATAGGGCATCATGATAGATCTCTCCCATAATCCCAGCACTGGGGAAGCTGAGACAGTAATCACTAGAAGTCCAAGTTGCATAGTGAGACCTTATACCAAATAAATAAATATTTTTTTAAAAAGTTAGACACAAAGTAAACATTCATTAGAAAGAGAAAAACATCACAAATTTAATTCATAAATTCATAAGACTTGTGAATATCTAAAAAAATTTTTAATTAACTGCCTCACACATTTTTTAGTGCATTTTGCCTGCCACTTGAAAGTATATACTCTTTAATAATCTCTCCATATTGTCTACCAAGAATAAAAAGACAACTGGGCTTTTCCTCTAGTATGATAAGTAGATTTTCAACAATGATAGTTCAATAAAGTTTTTTTGAGGTTACCAACTTGATAACAGGAATGTCACATAATTCTAAGATTTTTTGTTTAATTTTTAAACTAGAAGGTTTCTTTCCCACATAAGCTGAAATATTTCAAGGCGTTTGAAGGTTTTTATTTGTTCAGTGATTAATTTAAGTTTCTTTTAGTTAATGCTTATTAAATATTTTTATCAATATCTTATTGTGTTGACACATTTAGAGTTTACATTGCTTTCCTTAGCGTCAATGTATTTCATGAACTTAGTGTGTTTATTTAATTCTCTTCATTAACTGGATCATCATGTCTATAACTCCTATGTTAAATTTATCCTTTTTGTAATGAATTATCTCTTCTCACACCATGTGAAAAACTTGCTATAGTTGACTTTTCACTATCCAAGTAATATTTGTATTCACTGTTCATATTTATTTTTGCTTAACATTCTATCTTAATATTCTATTGATTTTTATGTAAATATCTTAGTTCAATAAACAGACTTAGGGGCTGGTGAGAAAGCTCAGTGGACTACAGCACCTGCGCCAGCCCCAGCCCCACCCCCAGCGCAAGCTGAGCCTGCCAGAGTCCAGGTGTAGTGTCACATGCCTGTAATCCAAGCCCTAGGGAGGCTGAAAGCAAGAGGATCACAGCAAGTTCAAGCTGCCTAGTGAGATCCTGCAACAACCAAATACATTTTTTTAAAACAGAAATACATTTAAAGACAAATGACATTCTTCAAAAATATTTAAAACAGTAGTCTATAATTTCTTACTCATTTAAAACACTTCTAAACATCTTTGCAAATCCAAGCTACAGCACATTATTTATGCATTACCAAGTACATATTTTCATCAAAAATAAGAAAATAACCATTGTGTGATTTTAGTTATACGTATTCAATCATCAAATGTATTACTGAAAGGAGAGATCTATCATTTTAACTAGTCCTCAATAAAAACTGAATTCTTTGCTTATAATTTTATATATCTCATGATTATAAAAAAATGATATACTAGCTCTGGCTCTGTGTATGTCTTTTCTTGATCTATTTCCAATACAGCTGTCAAAGTGATTTTCTTTAAAAAACAAGTCAATCATGTAAATCCTTCACTCACAGTCACACAATTGATCTTATCTTATTGTTAATGAAAAGCAATGTTGGGCAAGGCTCTGCACAAACTGACCCAGTTACCTGCCTGACCCTAGCATGAAGTTTATTATAATTTCTCTCTTTTTCACTTGGTTCCAACCACACTGGCTCCTTCTTCCCAGGATTCCCTGTCCTAGGGCCATTGTACCAGTTATTCTCTTTACATAAAATGCTATTCTACCTGATATAAACATGGCTCATACCTTATATCCTTTGGCTCTTTGTTAAAACATCACTTCTCAGCAAGAACTTTTTTGATTATACTGTTGAAAATCGTCCTCCTGATACTTTCTACCCATTTTTCTGTTTCTCTTAGTTCTGTCATATGAACCGTGATATCTACTACATATTCTTAGGGCTCAGGTAAGAAGTGAATAAAAATCAGTTCATTGAACAAAACTTCAAAAGTGGGATATTTTTAAACACAATCTTAGATAAAAATCATCCTGAAACAGCATTGCTGATTCTAAGGAAAGGTGTGTCTTTCAAGTATTTGCTCATCTTCTCCATCAATAAATGTTGGAGTTTATGACATGCTACTACTGTACTAGGTCCTGGGCATATATTGATGAAGGAAAGAAACATGGTCCCAGCCCTCCTGTAGGTCATGTTTATGAAGACAAGTCTACTGGAGTCACCTTGCGCAGCACACCTCTGTGTGAACCTGTATTTACTTAGGACTGGGTAAGCTCAACTTGAGGACATTTTCTTCTAGCATGTTCTATAGATGCCTTAGAGCCAAACATATAGATAAAAAAAATAAAAAGCAACAACATATGCATTTGCAGTTAGACCTGGAAGTTTAAGAAGCAATAAATGGTTCCTAAAATTTCTTTTGAATCTCATGTTCTGTGTTAATAGCTGTAATTATGGAGACTTGATAACATCTGTTCTCCAAAAAAAGCAGGAGCCAGAAGGGCTGGTATACCAGCCTTTCAGGTAGCTTTCAAGTGCTAAAACGTAGGTTCTTCATCTAGAGTTAAACATTCAGGGAACACGCTATTCCACCACTCAGGCTGCCACAGATTTTCCAACCCCCTCTCTCAGATGGCCATGATATTTTTTGAGTAGAGGCAGCCTGTCTGTTTAGTACATAGTATTTCACAAGTTTTAATCGTCCCCACTACAGTGTGGGCAAGGGTGGGGGTGATGCGAGGGAGGAAATTCTCACCAGGCAGAAGTCTGAGAGCAGTAGCTGTTCCAACCGAAATTGCCTACATTTCCCTTGAACTCCGCAAAGCACAACTTGGGAGGAAAACGTCTCAGTGTCCTGCACATTGTGGGCTCTCAAAAACATATTATTAGGCAGCTTCTGCCACAGCAACCATTGTAGAACAGTAGCCATGGCCCTCCGCTATCTCACGGCCCTGGGCCTCAACGAGGGCCGCAAGGTGACTAAGAATGTGAGCAAATCGAGCCACAGCTGTCGCCGCTGCAGACACCTCACCAAACACACCAAGCTCAGACGGGACATGATCCCGGAGGTGTGCGACTTTACTTCCCTCGAGCGGCGTGCCATGGAGCTGCTCAAGATCTCCAAGGACAAACACACCTTCAAGTTCATCACGAAAAGGATGGGGACCCACGTCCCGGCCAAGAGGAAGCGTGAGGAGCTGAGCAACGAGCTGGCCGCCATGAGGAAGGCAGCTGCCAAGAAGGACTGAGCCCCTCTGGGATAAAGCTTTGCAGGAAAAAAAAAAAAAAAAGTATATATATATATACTTTTATATATATATATATATATATATATATAAAAGTATATATATATATATACATATATATATATATATATATATATATGGCACGTTAGACTATCTTCTGTTGTAGGTCACAAATTCACACCAACTAGGGACATTATAAAGAAGAGAGATCATGAAGAAAAGAGGTTTATTGGATGTACGATTCAGGTGGTGCGCGGTCAAGGGGCTCCCCCAGCTGGCGTTCTCCTTGCTGGTGAAGTGCCCGGTGGGACAAGGACACACGTATGTGTCTGAGCCTTCTGTTCCTCTTCCCTCTTGCTACAAAGCCACAAAGTCAGTCTAGAGCTCCGCCCTGATGACCTTGCCTAGTCTGGTTTGGCTCCGCCTCTAAACCCCAGGAATGGATGAAGCTTCCACCATTTTTATGTTACACAATGAAAATGTAACTCCATCCTGAGTTCCAGAAGAAAGAAACCATATCCAAACTGTAGCGCTGGGTAAAGCAACATCTTCCTAACGGTACTCCCTAGAGGATTTGCAGGCAGGGCCACGCCCATCCAGGTGAGTAGGCAGGATTGAGAATGGCACGCTAACAAATTAACTATGCTTGCTTTGGTTTGGTTCATTTCACTGCAGCTATAGTCCAGATGCCTCCACTCCACAGGCCTCTGGAGTTCTCAGTCCTTCCCTCATTCCCTTCCTGCGCACACACAGGGAAGAATTAAAAGCACACACGTAGAGAACAAACAAGTTCAGTAGGTCATCACAAAATCAACTTTTTTTTTTCTTCTAGTAAGCACCAGAAATTTAACACAGGACTAGCCAGATAGGCACTTGTACCGCTGAAATAGATCTCTGGCCCTAAAATCAACGCTGTCTCAGGACAGCGTCCAAGTCAAGAAATAGAGCAAGAGCAACACCTAGGACCCCCTCTCGGCCCTTCCTCCCCCACCAGAGCTACCTCCCAGGCTTGGGGGGCAGTGGTTCGAACGGATTTCTGTTGTTGCTGTTTAACCACTGAGGCATGCATCCCGAAATAGTAATGTATAGTTAAATCTTTCTCTTCAAACTTTGAAAATATGTCTTATTAGTGCGCGTTTGCAGTATACGCTCTCCTGCATCTCTGGAAGAAGACACATGTACTCGGCATATCTTGATTCTCTATATTCCACTCTCCCTCCCCTCTCTCTCCACCTCCACATCCCCTCCCTGTGTTTTCATGTTTTCTTTAGTTCATGTTTGTGACCCATGAAGATCACCAGAGACAGCTGGGACAGGCACGCATTGCATCCCAAATTATTTTACAGCCTCTTTACCTCGGCTCACCTCGGTCCGCTCCCCATTTCCAAGGACCTACCCCCTTGTCTCCTCGCACCAGTTTTTCATTTTGTGCTACTCTTCATTTGTGCTTTGGACTTCTCAGATGAGAGAAACCATATGGTATTTAAGCTTGTGTGTCTGATTTATCTCTCTTAGAACTTCTAAATGAGTGTAATGATACAGTATGTGGTATTCTGAGTCTAGTTTGCGAGCTTAGAATGACTGTGAGATAGACGTGTAGACATGAAATTATTCATTTGAACTCTTGCATAGTATATACACACATATGATATTATATATATATATATATATATGAATATATATATGAAAACCAGCCTTTCCCTCGCTGTGTGTTTTAAATATATTCTCATATGCTTTTTAATTTTATTTTTTAAATTTCTGCTATATGGGACTAGGGCCCAGGGCAATTTTATCATTAGGCTAAATCTTCACCTTTTTTTTTTTTAACGTTGAAATAGATTCTTGTTAAATTGTCCAAGCTGGGCTGAAAATTGCAACCCTCCTGCCTCAACGTCCCTAAGACTTGGGGTTACAGACACATAAATTATGCCGGATTGTGTTCTGTGAATTGGATAAACAGTAATTATGCAGTTCAGCAATTTATCTTTCCTATTATGGTTTTCATTTGAAAGCTCAATCCTACTTCAAAGTTAAAGATACTCTACATATTCTCATAGAAACTACACTGTTCTCCTTTTTTCAATTCTTTGACCTTTTTCCCCTTCTTAATTTTTTATATATTTCTTTCTTTTTTCCTTTCCTCTTCCAATCTTGTGCGCAGATATCTGGTAATATGAACAACTAGTTGGAAGACAAGACTCTGCATTACAACAAATACTGTGAAATTCATATTATTTTTGTTAAGTGAAATTCTGTACCACTTCTTATTTTTCTTTTAATACTATTTTGTACTCTTTAACAAATAAAAAAAGAAACTATGCTGCTTTTGCCGTTCTCACTTATAGCTGCAATTGGCCCACATAGAGCTCACTTTTGTATATAGCAGTAAGGGAGAAATTGGAATTTATGCTTTTCATACGCGTAGTCAGCATACACAGTTCATCTACTGAGCGTAACATCTTTGCCCACTAACTGTATTTTTCGTCAGTTGTTCTCAGTCCATGGAGCTTTCAGTCACGTGGTCCAGTAAACCAGCCTGGTTACCACCAGCTCAAACATTTCGCCATCTTCATATGACATCTTTTTAAATTTTGATAATCAAGAAAGCAAGCTTCCCTACCTTTTCTCCTTCAAGGGCATTTTGGCTATTCTTGGCCTATTATATTTCCACAAAATATTTTGAATTTTTCCCTTTTTTGGTACAGGGTCTCACTACACAGCTCAGACTCACAATGTTCCTCCTGTTCCCCAGATTCAGAGCTGGTACAGTATGGGGATCAAACTCAAGTCCATGCACTTTCCAGGCAGATGTTTAGACCACTGAGCTATTTCCAGCCCCTATAAAATATTTTAGGATCAGTTTGTTAAGATGTAAAAAAATGTATTGGAAAAAAAAGAATATTTGAGGCAGGAAATAATTCTAATATTTTGCAAACTGTGTAAAAAAATGTATTGAGACTTTGGGATTCTATATGGATCAGTGAGGAGATAACATAT
>PVKN010027858.1:0-13410 GCA_004027915.1 Capromys pilorides
GCCCACCCCTAGCATTGCATCTGGATGGTTCACTCCAACACTCAGCACATCCTTGCATCATAGTCTTAACCAGTGTCCTGCTCATAGTGAGAAAATAGTTCTGCTCCACTACCCACTGCCCCTGGCTCCACTCTCACCCTAACCCATCCCTCTCACTGCCATAGCTCCTGGGATCGAAGTATTCCTCTTCACATGTGGGAAGTACAGGATCAGTATTGATAAGGACCACTGGTAAGGACCCCTTGCCATGGAAGGGAGGCACTGGGATTCACTTGAAGGCACAAGAAGCAGCTATCCCAAAGCCACAGCCTGGCTTCCGTGGTAGCTTCCTACAAGCCAAGTCACAGGTGGCTGCAGTCACCTAGTTGGGAAGCAGCCTGTGACAGGGGCCTCCAGCCTCAGGCCTGGCCCACATCCCAGCTCACTCTCTACCTCTAGTTACTTCCCCCACATACATCTGCTGGCCCTGGACGATGGCACCGGTAGGAACTACTTCTTGGGTTCCTAGACTAAATCCAGTTCTTAAAGCCAGAGCTGTCATACCAGTTCCATGAACCCAATCTGCTCCTGCTTTTCCACTTACTTGGAATAAAAGTATTGTCTGCATCAATATTGCTACTCCCAACATATAGATGACTGATATTGAGGCATAGAAAAACAGAAAAGAAAACTGCTCAGAAGTCCTTGGACACTCAGTTTCTGACACAGTGAACAGCCAAGATGCATCCCATTAGCTAGCAATAGCTCTTGCTCAGCACCCCTAGGAGCTGGTTTCTGCCTCCTAGGGCTGGGTCCTCATTTATTGCTAGTAACTTCCTACACTAAACTCTCTACCAGCCTTATTCACTCAGGCTCCAGAGGTCAACCTGGGAGGGTGAGGATCCATGTCCAGCATGGATCCAGGTGCCCATCAGTAGCCTCGGGTTCCACGTCTCAGGCTAAAAATCTTCCAAACAAAACTTGTGTCCCAAACCTGTCCATGTTTGTCATCATTTCCCAAACAACATAGTCTTTCAACTATTTGCATAGTACCTACTTTACATTAGGCATTGTAAGTCAGCTGGAATGATATAAAGACTATAGGAGGATCATGTTATATGCAAATATTGTGCCAGTTTATAGAAAAGACCCTTGGACTTGGGTGTCTACAGGGCTTCCCAGAACTCTTCTCCCCAGGATAATGAGGACAGTGGTACTCACGTGTACTTGAGGAGGTGGCACTGTCTCAGAGCTGGATGCTTTGTACACAGTAGCTGACCTCTCTTTTTAGGTAAAGAAATGAGACTTTTGGCTGGGGTGTAGCACAGGAATAGAGGCTCACATAGAATACATGAGGCCCTGGGTCCTATCACAGCGCCACATCAAATAAATAAATAACTCTCATTAAATATAAGTAAGCTCAAGACAAGAAATATAAGCTCAACCGGCCAGGACAGGGAAGTACTGAGCTCATGGATCTATGCACTGTTCCCAGTTACCCAGGACTTCTTCCCCAGGACGCAGAGCTCCCTGTCTAAAGTTAATGGCTTACCATCCAGAAATACCACAGATGGGCCCCCCTCCTGGGGTGAGGGGACATGGGCCCAGGCCTGCCCACGCTTGCCTTACCTGGCAATGCTGGCCCAGGGGTGGGCAACACTCCTCCAGCCATGGGTGTCATCACAGTGCCCCCCCCCCCCCGCATGAAGCAACATGGGGTCTCCTCTCTTCTGGCCCTCTGACATAGAGAAGAAGACCATACCAGGCCTTAGAGGGCTGGGTCCCTGACCTAAGATCCAAATTGTTCTTTCCCTAGGGGGCTAAAGACGGCACCCTTTCCTTAGTAGTTTATTTTTCCTGATTGTGTTTGTCTTCATTTCAGGGACTTATTTCTCTACAAGGGACCCAGGTGACTGAACTTCCTCCTGGCCCCGAGGATCCAGGGAAGCACCTCTTTGAGATCATCCCAGGTAGGACTGAATACTTTTCAGGGGCTCTAAGAGGGTGTCCGAGGCTGTCACTGCACTCCTGCCTGGGGAGGGCAGAGCCGGGGCGCTCATCCTCACGGGAAAGCCAGCCTGGTCTCCGTGGATGAGCCAGAGCGAGGGCCAGTCTAGAGGGCATTGCACACTGGGAAGAAATTAGAAAATCCAAGTGATAATCTAGATTTTTTAATTCATGAAAAATGATAGGAAGAAACTGGTCAATGGGGACATCTAAGGGTGATGGTGCTATCTTACCAGCAGTCACAGAATGGCTTTGCATAGATCTGTAACCACACTATGGTTTCACTGAGCTAAGCAGAAGTGCCTGCCAGGTGAACTAATCTGTTCCCTGCGGAGCTGAGTTTTGCCACCAGCAGGGACTGATTTAGTTTGGCCCCCACCAAACACAGTGCCCAAGACAAAGGTCTGAGCAGGTTATTTAGCAGCTGACCCCAAGCTACAAGACAAGGGTACAAAGAAGGAGGCTGTAAACGAGGGGAGACCAGCTAGGCATGCTATTGGCAGCAGCTACTGCAGGCCCAAGCTCAGGTCTAATGGCATCTGAGGTAGTGCAGAGCCAGCCTCAGAGTGTCTCACCTGGGACCCAAAGGCTAGGGGCCTGCCCACCAACATCCACCAGCCAGTCAGCCAGAGTGGCACCCTGCTGAGTTAACCCTGACTGTAACTGCTCCTAGCCTGTTCCCTGTGGACCGTGCTGCCTGCAGACAGGAGAAGTTCTGTGGTGACAGCCACAGGGAAGAGGCCACCAGTATGACTGGAAAAGTGAGTGTCAGGCAGGGAAAACAAGAGTGGGACGGCCTGGCTGGGAATCTGTGAGCCAGAGAGCAGCCACCCAAGGGCTCTGGGTGACTACAAGGGACCCAGTGACTGCACTTCCTCTTGGCCCTGAGCCTGGTGAGGGGTGGGCCTGTGCAGGCTCAGCCAGCATGTCAAAGCCATAGAGAGCAGGAGAAAGTGAAGTACAGCCTGGGGCCAGGTGCAGCCCCTTTCCCCACCTGTGATGGAAACCCCAGGGGTGGGGGGTGAGGGGGTGGGGCTGGGATGAGGTGCCAGAACATAGTTCCCAACTGCGGGCCGCGTGCATAACAGTCTATGCCTGTGGCTTCCCATGGGTTCCTTCAATCTGCAACCGTGATCTGGGCACTAAACTTCATGTAGAGGTGGACACAGGATCGCTGAGTCTTGGTGACTGGTACAGCAGTAAGGTGTCAGCAGTGAGGACAGAGAAGAATGAAAAACGGGGAGTCAGGGACTGGGGGGTACAATCCTGGGCTGAGGGAAGGGTAGGGGCAAGGTCAAAGCCAAAGGTGGGGTCACCACACCACACACTGACCAGAAAGTCAGACAAGCAGGCGTGAGCATGTGCTCCAGGGGCTGTCAGTGATGCCACCTGTGTTGTCACCTGGTTGGCGTCTGAGGCACAGCTGTTTCCAAGGATTCTTTGGCCTGGAGAAGGATGTGTCTTTTGTCTTACAAGGTTGCATTCATAAGGTTGCAGGACTAGGAGGTGGGCATCTGTGTGAGCCGTTATACTGCTGACCATAGTGCTCATGGTAAAGTGATGTGTTTGTGTCTATTTCTCCACATGAGTACTGGAGATGAGAGAGAAAAAGCATCTGACCCAGTGGCACGCAGCTGGATGGTTGTGCACTTAAGGCTGGGCCTAAGGCTGAGGCCCTTTTCTGTTCACACAACTGAATTCTACAGAAAAAGAAGTCTACTCCATTCCCAGTCCAGGGATGAGTGGTCCCAGGTCGAGGCTCACATCCCCTGAGGGTCCTCCTGTTGGTGGGGCCCCTGCAGAGAGCTAGCACACTGTGGGAGATCACAGGGCAAAAGTATGCCTGCCAGAGTCCAGGGCCAACTGTGTCCTCAGACAGACCCATGCTCACAGGGATGCAAAATCCACCCACCAGCCAGTTAGGCCGGTCCCTGGGGCAGAGGACCTTACACCTCACAGTGGGAAGGAAAGCTCAACGTTGGTTTTGGCAAGGACTTGCAAACCACAGCAGCTTGGACCCAAGCTGTCTGGCATCACAAGCCATGTTCTCAGGCTACGTCCAGTGTAGACGCTCCAGAGACCTCCAACAGACCCCAGATCCTTCCCACCAGGCTTTGAGGTCCAATGAATGAAGGTCCCAACCCCTTCTCCTAGGCATGGTAACCATAGCCTGGCTGAGCTCCAACCTTGTGCAGGTCCCCAAAGCTGTCCTTGAACACTCAGCCACTCCTAGAGACCTGGGGCATAGCCAACTACTAGAGCCACTGAGGGAAACTAAGGCAAGGAAGGAAGGAGAGGAGCTGATCACCTGTACAGAGTGCGGGCATCAGTCTGCAGAGCAAGGCCCCACCCCACTGTGCTGAGAGCCTTGGGTGGACTCCATTTCCTCTTCCCTGCAGGCACACTGGATTCTAGGGCCCTCATCACCCCAGTGTGATGAGATCTGGGGTGCTTGTGCCCAAGGCTCATGCCAGGTTCTGGCTGCAGCTGGCAAAACTTCTTTCTTTACAGCTTGTGAATGTGTGCCACAGAGGTTAAGTGGGCGTCAGACAGCTAGCAGGTTGGGGGGCCTGGGCCTCCCAGGCTAGCCTGTCCTCTGGTGCTGGACTGTTTGGTACCACCATGCCAGCATCTACAAGCCTTATTAAAGCCGAATTTTTTTTTTTTTTTTTTTTTTATGGATTTAGCACAGGATCTCACTATGCAGCTTGGGCTTGTAGTGATCCTCCTATTTTCAGCCTCCCCAGTGCTGAGATTACAAGTGTGTGCCACTACTCCCAGACTCAGCACACCTGGGGGTGTGGCAGGTGTGGCATGTGGTGCCAGGGATCAAACCTCTGCCCCTGCGCTTGCCTAAGCAGACACTTAGCCCACTGAGCTATCTCACCTGACCTGGGGCTGAAAATTAACAGCACTAACAATAAGATTGGAGTGCTCCTACCCTAAACCTCAGCAATATCCCTCTGGGTCCCTTAGTGTGGCCCTAGGCTAGAGCCAACCTCAACAAGCCCTGAGCTATCAGGATGGTCTTTGCCCTTAGACCGTTGTTTTTGTCCTGATCCACAGGTCAGGTGTTAGGTTGACACGTATTACCTGGAGGTAGAAATCAGGGGAGAGGTTCTCCTATACTGAGCATAGTCCCCAGGGAGCAACCTCAGGCAGAGAGGAACCCAAGGCTGGGGCTCAGGCTGGGGAGAGGATAATGCAGCTAGAGGAGCTGCAGAGCTCCCTACATAGTTCTGAGGGTGCCTGAGTGGTGGGTGCCAGGCACAGAAACCTAAGAGAAGCCTAGCAGTGAAGCGCATGGATGAGTCCTGGGCCTAAGTCAGGGCCAGGACAGGAGAAGGGAGGAACAACTTGGCTGCTCTCACTAGGGTTCAGAGGACAGAGGCCAGGCAAGGCAAGGGACAGCCCTGTACTTCCCACGCAACGCTCAGAAAGGGAAAATGAGAAACCGCTCGGAAATGCAATGAAATTATGGTGTGACTGCCATCTAGTGGAAGGCCTATCAATTCCACTGCCTACTTTTAACTCCAAAGTGTCTTGAGTCCCAAGGGCCACTGACACTAGAGCGACTTCCTTTTGTCCTAAGCTGCAGCCACGATTTCACCCGCAAACAAATCCAAAAGTACTCAGCAGTGGCTGCAGTTGCTGTGGGCAGAGGTGAGGTGCACTCCAAGATGTTATGGGAACATGAAGGAGCGTCACCCATACAGGTGGGAAACCTCAAAGAGGGGTGACACATGACATTTGGGTCTCACGTGGCCAGTTGCTTACACACAAGATTTGCTTTCTGTGGTTGCCAGACAGGGAAAGTCAAGACCCATGCCAAGTGGTTCTGCTATGCAATAGAAGGAGCACCAACAAGCCTGCTCCCAGAGGTGTAGCTCAAGAGTGGAGAACAGAGGGTTCCCGGGCACTGTGGCTGAGAGCTGGTCGAGTAAGGTGAGCTGGGGGCCTCATGCTTGTCAGAATTCTCCTGGGGAAAAGAGGAAGATGACAGCAACCACATCTCAGCTGGGACTGGGGCTGGAACTCAGAAGACCACCTGTGCCCAGAAGAGCTGCTAGGGAGGGAACCCCAGCAGCCTGGGAGGGTGTGGTAGCCTTGCCCAGGGGAGTGGGAAGCAAAGAAACACTTGCTTTCCCCTCTGCCTCCTTCTCACCTCAGGTAAAGGACTAGCAGAATCGGGCTCTGCCAGTCCCCTCCTCCTCTTCAGCTCTAGAAAGAGCTTTGAACCAGAGGTGTGGAAGTGGGATCAGCAGTAAACCTAGAGGGGGGCTGAGGAGATAGCTCTGTGGCACAAGGGCCTGCCTAGTGAGAACAATGTCTTGAGTTGGAACCATGGTCCTGCAGGAAAAAAACGGTAAACCCAGAGGGACAAACACATGCTGGAGCCTGGGAGAGTGGTAAGGTGGGGATATCAGGTACAGTCCTAGGCAAATAAATCCTGGGGAACATTCACACTTTGTACTTTGAACTACTTTGTACTTGGGCAGGTTAGTAGCTCCAACAATTCCATCTCAACATCTTGGCACTGTAGAATGTATTTCTTATATATAAAGTCAATACATGAGTGCTCCTGATACCAGAAGCTTCCCATCTTGTGGCTGTACCATTTGAAAGCTGTGACTTGCAAGAGCATCTTACTGTCTCCAAACTGGGAGCCAGGCCTAGAAGATGCCCCATCATCTCCCAAGGCCATTGGCCCTAAGTAAGTCATATGGCCTGGCTAAGAGCAGGGGATTCTGAGAAATGTAGTCCAGCTCTGCCTAGGAGGTGCCAAGGCTTGTTTGATGAGCAGCAGGTGGCTCTGCTGTGCTGATCAGTTGGGCTGGTTACCTAAGAGTTACAGAGACACATGGCCACCTCATAGAACTATCAAGGCCAAGCAGACAGACAGGAAGGTGCACACTGACTGAAAGGATAAGATGAGCTGAAAGAAGTAGGGAAAGACAAATAGTTGTCTGAGCATGGAAGGATGGTTCCCAGTGGGGATCAGCAAGGTCTTCTAGGACATAGTGATGAGAACCCCATTCCCTCAAGGTTAAGTTGCCCAAATGTAGGGCGAGGTGCGGGTTTTCAGGCAAAAACATCGGGACTAGAACATGTGGTCCATAAATGAGTGCCCGAATTTGAAGTAAGCATAGAAAGTTGCAGGAGGTCAAGGTCATTAGTTGTCAGAATGGAGAAGGGTTCTCTGTGGCCCCGGGATGGATTAGACAAGTTTCAAACTCTCATCGGGCCTGCTGAGACTCAGGCTGCTGAGTCTACACTGGGACAGAGGTGGAGACAGGTACTTGGCTCTTGGGGTGAGGAGCAACTCACAGGGGAAGTGGGGAACGCTGTAGCCACATTTGACTAACAGCGATAATTATTTCTTATTGATACATGCTCACCGTGCATAATGATTATACTCATTATAGAGAATTTGTACCCATACATAGTACATCTTAACTCTTTTCCCACTCTGCTCCTCTCCCTGTGACCCTTCCACTCCTCCCCATTTACAGAAGTTTTATTCCCATTTGCTCCTTTCCTTCCCGTATCCCTTTCCCTTCCTTTCCTTTTCTCTCCCTTGCCCTCCTTTCCCTTCCCATTTGAACACATTCTTCCTATTTCCCAATATGTTTGTCTTGCATTTTGTTCTTTATTTGCCTTTTGGGTTTCTCACATAAAAGAAACAAAGTTGGGCTGGGGAGATAGCTCGGTAGAATAAGTGCTTGCCTGACAAGCACACGGGCCTGAGTTCAATCCCCGGTTCCAAAAAAAAGAAAGAAACAAGGCAATATGTAACATGTAAACTTGTATGTCCGACTTGTTTTACTTAAAATTTTGGCCTCAGGGGGCATCCATTCACCTAAAAATGTTCAAATGTATCCTTTTTTATGCCAGAATAGTATTCCCTTGTATACAAAAATTACATTTTTTTTTCCATCCACTGATGGGCATCTGGGCTATGGCCAGGTTCAGCTATTATAAACAGTGTTGCTATACAGTGTGCATGTATCACTGCCATCGATAATTACTCTAAGGATGTGGGTGCAGGTAGACTAATGACTACAGATGTTGATTTGAGCTTTGATTTCCAGCAAGAGGCTAGGGCATGGGCCACTTTACTTTGTGGGGGGAGAGTCCCTGTACCTCTCCCTCCCTCTAACTGACTGTGATGTGTACTGGGAAGCGAGAAATGCATCCCCCAGGGTGGTTACCCTCGCCCTTTGCAACACCCCACCAAGGTGGCAATTCCTGGGACACTGATTGGCCCAGGTATCCTCTGCACAGCAGAGCAGTGACAACCCCTGGAGGCTGCAGGTAGAGGTGTCCAGGTTCACAGAGCAGCTGGTCACCTCCTCCGGGCACAACCTAAGCCTGACCACAGCTAAGGGGTCCCTCTCCCCATCCTGATAGTGTCCTGGGAGGGTGGAGCTTCAAGGTAGCATGTTTCTTTCATGATGTGAGTGAGAAGTGCTGCATTCTAGAGGTTGTAGACACAATCTCACATGGGTGCCAGGTGCTAAGCATTCATGGCATTCTTCTTAGGATGGTGGCTGCCCCTGTCATGTTAATCCTTCCTGCACTACTGGAAATGACCTGCCCAACCCATTTAGCAGATGAGCCCCTGGGTTTCCACAACTAAGGGTGAGAATGGTAGCATGGAGGATGAGGCTTCAGTCTGAGCCGGCTCTGCCCCCAAGCCCTGCATCCTGAGCCCTGCTGCCTGCCCCTCAGGGACCCTGTATGTTCTGCCTTCCTGGGACAAGCCTGCTCCAAAGCCCTTTGAATGAGTCTGTCCCTTGGTCTTGATCTCCAGGCCTTCCCAGACTGTAGGCTCCTTGGCAGTGTAGGCTGTGGGCCCCCAGGTCAAGTTGAAGCCTTCCTTTGACCCTGCAAGGACCTCTCACCCTGCCACTTCTTCTCCCAGTGAAGAAGCTGCTTTTGCATTCTGGGCAAGCCCAAAGGCAGGCCAGGCCTCCTAAGGTGTCCCGAATTAATCAATAAAGCTAATAACTTTAACTTGCTGGTGTCCTTCTGCTGGTATTAGCATAATGCTGTCAATGGAAGGCAGGTTGATTAACCACAATACTCAGACAAGAGCCCTGAATCTTCCTGGCAAGTTACTGGCTGGATGTGTCTCCGAAGAGTTCCAAGGGATGGTAGCAGAAGCCAGCTCTGGCTAAGTCCAGCCAAGGGGGATCTGACTAGAGGGCTACAGGGTCCACACAGAGCCAGCAGAAAGCTGGGAAGTTGCATGGAGGGTGAGGGGAATGGGCAAGCAGTATCAGGATGTTGGGGAAGGCTGGGTGCTGGGCAGGATGACTCTCAGGAGTCTCAGGCACTGGTCCCCAGCTTGCCTCTGCCTGTCCTTATTCCCCTGCTGCCTGCTATCATGAAGCGCTGACCTTGAAAGAGGGCCAGTGTGGAGATTACTGTGGAGGAGACAGATACTCAGCGCCAGACATGCCCAGAGAATCTGTGATCCCATTAGCCGCCGCCGCCGAGCAGGAGCAGGAGGGATGCTGATAAGGTCCTGTCTCCTACCTTCGCACCTGGTACCGGCCAGCCTGAGTCTCAGCCTGACCCCATGCAGCCCCCAGGAGTTTGGCTGTTGTTCCTGAGACAGCAGTAATGACCAGAAGTGAAATGACCTGTGATCTCCAGCCATTCCCAAGGCCAAGAACAGGAGGATCAGTGAATCCGAAGGGACTGCCCACACCTCCCAGCCTGCTCAAAGTCTGGCACCTCCTGTCTGAAGCTAAACACAGGATAAGGTGTAGGGAGTGCCTCAGGGTTCCTGGAAAGACAGACCTGGAGCCAAGTCTGCCACAGATTCGCTTCCCCAAAATCATATTCTAGCACGTTATCCTCCAAGAGAAACAGGAAGCAGGGCACCTTTGCCATTGTAGATTTCCTAGTGAATCGCCACCTTTAAAAAAAAAAAGGAGAAAATAGAAAGCAGGTGAAGTTAATTTTAATAACAAATTTTATTTAATCCATCATATCATTCAACCTGTGATCAATGTAAATATTGGTGAGATTTGAGAGAAGGTGCTGGGAATAAAACCCAGAACTTCACGCATGCAGGGCTATACCCTCTGCCTCTAGCCAGATATTTTACTTGTTTTGTAAAAAAAAAAAAAAAAAAAAAAATTATTCTAGAGCTGGTGATATAGCTCAGTGGCTCAAGTGCCTGCCTGTCAAGTGCAAGTGCAAGGTTCTAAGTTCCATTCCTGGTGCCCTCTCCCATTCTTTTAATTAAAAATTATGCTAAATGCAATGAGTATTTTATATTTAGAGTACTTCTCCACTCAGGCACTAAATTTTCATTCAGTATTTAGATTCTATAAAATATATGGTTGATAAAGTAGATGCACCACACACATTATTGCGTACTCACTGAAGCTTTTTCAGTAATGGAATGGGATGTTGCTTTCTGAATATAAAAAGAAATGAACTAAAATTGGATGAACCACGCAGTTTCTCTGTTACACAGGGCTGGCCAAGCACCACAAGGCTGGCAGCCCCCTGTGGCACAGCTCAGGGTGATATGGAGGGACTAAGGGTGCTGCTGGCAACAGATTGCTGCTCACCAGAAGCTCTCAGATGAGGAGCAGGAGGGGAGAGAGGAAGATTGCAGGGAGGGAAAGAGGAAGAACAGGAAGGGGAGGGCCCTGGGCTCGGGCTGCAGCCTCAGAGCAGGGCAGCCGCTCGCTGGCTAGATACATGGACCAGTGACTTCCCTCCTGGCCTTGTTCCTTGTGTGTGCCCTGTCTTGAGGACTTGGCTCTGGGCCCCCACTTCCACCAAATCCTGCTCCTGTGGGAGTCCATCATCCTTTACCTAAGAGCCCTCCCAGACAGCCTCAGGGAGCAGGTGGTCTGTAGGCTGATGGGTGGCCTTGGCATTCATCCTAGAGATCAAGGTCATGGTCTCCATCAGGTGATGACCTGCAGTGACTTCCCTGGAATGAGGCCATTTCAAAAGCAACTATAGTTCAGGAATGGAGCACAGTGACATGAGTGGACCCAAAGATCATAACCATACCGTTAGACAAAACTGGCCAGACTGGAAGGACAAGTTCCACGTGTTCTGCCTCTTAAGTGAAAGCTAAAAAGTTTGTGTCAAAGACATAGAAGGCATTGAGGTGCCCTGAGGCTGGGGTGTGGATAGGATGGAGAGGTGAGGGGGTTCAGGTGAAGGAGAAATCAGATCTAACATTCTATACACAGCAGGGCCACTGTGACCAGCAGTAATTACTGGAGTATTTCAAAATGTCTGGGAGAGAGGTTTTAAATGTTCTCAACATAAAGCAATGATACATGCATTTCCAAAAAAAACTGCAGTTGTTTAAATTAAAATTTGTATTATAATAAAAGGCACATTGCTATTAATCTCCCTCAAAATCCTTCCCTCATTTTTTTTTCCTCCCCTCATTTTAATCCTGTCCTCTTGCCCCTTTCTGAAGCAGTTCTGGAAGACCTCTTTACTAAGGGTCTTTATGTGGCTGCCTCTGCCCTGAATTGATGATACAAAACTCTGACATCGATTTCTATCCAATAAAAACATTATGTGTATCCTCATTTACCAAACTGAGTTCTGACTCTTGTCCAAAGTCAAAATGATCAAGGAAATGTTTTGAATCAATTCAGGTATCAAGGCAGCCAGGACAGGGCCCATAAAGATGCTCTTGAAAGAGCACCTCCAGACTTTCAGAGTTACTTTGTTTTGTTGTTTCTCAGTACTGAGCATTTAATCCATGTCTCTCACATGAGCTTCATTCTCAGCCCCTTTGTCTCTTTTTGAGATAGACTCCGTAAGTTGCCCAGGCTGGACTCAAACTTACAGTCCTCAGCCTCCCAGCATGCTGGCCTTGCAGGTCTGAACCACTACAGCTGGTTGCAAATGATGGGAGCAGGTTGCTATTGTTATCAATTGAACCCTGGGAACTCACACTGAGCTACAACTCCAGTCCTTATTTTTATTTATTTAGTTTTTGAGAAATGATCTTTCCCAACCTTTCTCAAAGGCTGGGCTCTACCTTGCAATCTGCCTCAGCCCCCTTGAGTGTTGGGATTACTAAAGTACCTAGGCAGTGGTATTATAGTGACGTGATACACCTATATCTTAGCGTGGCCCATGGTAAGTACTAAAGTTGAGCAATGGTTAAACAGGGGAGCATCGGCACATTTGAGAAAGGACGAACTTATTTCCAAAGAGAACATCAGCATCTTTTTCAAGTAATAGGCTCGGTAATATGTTTATTCTTCAATCTTTAGAACAAGGCTTTTCAGACAAAGTGTTTCTAGATTTAAAGCAGTGGATTCAGTGGCTTCTTTCTTTCAAAAAATAGCAGGTGCAGTTTCTCTACATTGTATGACTCTCTGGGCAACTGTGAGCCCGCAGAAGGAACAGTGGGCCCACACCAGAAGACACAGGAAGCAGAGCTTTTGGAAGTTTGGCCAGTGTGCTGTGCCACAGTTTGGTTTCTATGGCCTGCCTCCCCAGGCACTGTGTGCTTACCTGCCCACCGTAGTGGCCACTTGTGAGCTGTGTGCCTGCCATGTTGCCTGTGTACACACTTGTGTACCCTGGCCCTAGTATAGGGCAGCATTAGGGGTGAGTCCCCATTTCACACATTCTGCGAGATGCACAGTTGAAGCTCACGAACAAAGGGTTGAGCTTTTCTTTAGAAAAGAAGGTGGAAGGAGGTGCCAGCCACAGTCTGGGTCTTCAATTTCCCCCAGGCTCATGTGTGCAGGAAATAGTCGCCAGCTGGTTGGAGGTGGAGCAAACTTCAGAAGGAAAGGCTGGGCAGGAGAACTTAGTTCAAGCCCTTGAAGGAAGTACTGGGACCCTCATGTCTCCCTCTCCCATGCTTCCTGGCCACCATAAGGTACATACTCCATCTGTGAGGCACTGTGCTATCTCTTTGGCCCAAGAGACAGGCCAAAGCCACCACAGACTGGGACCTCTGAAACGGTGCACCACACACAGCAAGCCTTTCCTCCTTGTACTTTATCACAGGTCTTTTGTCACAGAAATGGAAAGCTGACTAACATACCACCCTGTGGTATATTGGCTCAACAATTTCCTGAAACTTCAGCAGCAGGCCTTGTGTCTGCCTTCTCTAGGTGGAGAAACTGAGGCACAAGACGGCCCCCCCCCTTGTATAAAGTTACATGATTGGTGCAGATAGAGTCCAGGTTCCACTCCATGGTGGCACCCTTAGCTGGTGGCCAACAGAAGCCCCAGCCAGTGCTGGCTCCTGGGACTCTGGGTCATGGCAGGGAGCAGACAAATCGTTCTGAGGACGATGGTGTGCTGGACAAGTGGTGATGTACAGGAGGGGGAGGCAAGCTCGGTGCCAAGGCAGAACAAAGATGTAGATAAAATTCTTTACGAGTGATCTCAGCTAGACTAAAT
>PVKN010027859.1:0-13412 GCA_004027915.1 Capromys pilorides
ATGCTGCTGAGGTCCCAAAGGGTGCCAGGCCCTGCTCTCTTGTGGGCAGGAGGGGGAAGGGTGGCACCCCAGCTGCCGGAACTTCTCTGCACAGGTGGGAGGAGCTGCACGCCCTGGCCAGTGAGCCCCCGGAGCAGCACGTGCTGTCGGCTGATCATGTGGAGGATGCCACCAACGGCCTTCTCAGCACCCTCAGCAGCTCTGCCCTCTGTAGCACTGTAGCTCCAGGTAGGGTGGGCAGGTTCCTGAGGCCAGAGCCTCCCCAAGCAGAAGGAGGATGACAGCCATGGCCAGCTCTGTCCTGGGCGCCCTAGGCTGTGTCTGTGGGCCACTGAGGGTTTCCCAGCTGGTGCCCTGAGCTTGTCTCTGGGGAGAGAGAGGCCCAAGGCTTAGGTCCAGGCCTAAGGGGCCTCACCCCGACTTGGGTCAGAGCCAAGTCCTCTACCCTTGCCTGGGTCACACAGGGGCTTCAGGTGGGGGACAAGATCCCTGCTTTCTAGATGTCCTTGTTAGGCTCCCTCCAGTGCCACAGCGGCCATGCTGAGCTACAAGAGTGCACACTGTTAAGGCCATGGGTGGGGCTGCCCAGAGACTGGACCCTAGCATGTGTGCTCTACCCTGAGACAGGGAGAAGGAGATGGGGCGGAACCCGGGGGCGAAGGCTTTGCTCTGTCTGACTGCCTGCTCTCTGCTGCTGTGTACCATGGGCACAGACTGCAGGGTCGAGGCGCACCCCTGCGAGCACAAGACTCTGGAGACCGTTCGGGAGCTGGCCGGCACCGCCCCATGCTGGAGAGGAGCCCCACAGGCCGACGCCGTGCTGGCCACTCGCTGTCCCTTCTATAGGTCTGTCCACAGTTGAGGTGAACAGACGGCCTGGCCCGGGGTAGGGGATGGGCCAAGTGCTCCCTGGCCACAGGGAGAGCAGCATTGTTCGGCACTAGACGTGGCTCAGGAGCCCGTGGCAGCTTACAGGGCTGGTGGCATTTGGAGCCCTGTGCCCAGTAATCATATGACTTGGATCAGCCTTGGTCAGCTGCCTGAACCCACTTCCCCACATGCAAGATCACAGTTTCTTCAGGTAGCTGTGGCTTCCAGAGGACAATGGGAATACCTAGCATGTAGAAGCCACGCGAAAAGTGACTTTCCTGTTGTCACAGAAAGCCAGTACTCAGGCACGCCTGAGCAGTCATCACATCCCATGGTGTACAGGTCCTCTTGAGCTCCAGAGCCTCACCGGGAGACTTAGGCAGAACACACAGCAGGGGGCTGGGCCGGACAGCTGCAGGGGCCTGGCGCCTCCGCCTCTTTGTCCCCTTCCCTTCCCTCAGCCCCTTCCCTGGCCACTGAAAGTCCAAGGAGAGCCCACCGACAGTGTTACTACATAAAAGAAGGAGCTGCAGACAGGAGGAGTGCGCCCTGCCCGACGGTTCAGCCCGTTGAAATTGGGAGGCCCATTGTGAACCTCAAAGTAAAGTTGTAATTACAGGCTGCTCCCATAGGTGGAGATTAAAAATACACATGTATGTATGTATGTATACATGTATAGCCACACACACACAACCTCTGTGTAGTGGGAAACGCCCCTTACTCTGTGTGGGTAGATAAAATTTAGGGTAATATCAAGAAAGCAAGGAAGTCTTTTTTGAGCCACTTGTTTATTGGAACTTTCCATCAACATTTAATGTTGTTTTTTTCTCTGCCACTCTTCTTCCCTGGATTGCAGCTGGAAGAGAGTATTTCTAAGTCACCCTGCCACCTGCTACAGGACCACCTGTCCAGGTAGGGCCTGTCTCCTCATGGGTTCACCTGGAATCACAAAGTTCATAAATGCGCATTGATAGCCCTAGGGCCGAGGTGGCACTGGGACAGGCTCTGGGCCGGAGGGAGAGGTGGTGTGTGGAGGCAGGGCAGAGTGTGCTTGTGCCATGTCTTCTTCACCCACTCAAGGGCAGTGTGACTCTGAGAATGGAGTGCTAGCTTTGGGACTTCTCCACCCAACACTGCTCACACGTCAGCAAGAGGCAGAGAAGGGTGCAGCCACAGCCAGTGCCAAACTCAGGGCAAGATATTCGAGTGGTAAAATGAAGAATAAATGTTTGCTTGGCATCGAGTCCCTATTTCCCCCTTCATAAAATAGGGGATCTTATAGAAAAACAAACTCCTAGTAAATTTCAATGTATTATGCCCCTGAACATGCTTTACCAAATACACACAAGGTTAGGAATCAGCACCATTTCTGTGCGTCCTCTCGGGTCCTTGCCCAGGAATTCTGAGCACCCTGTGGCCGACAGTGCTGACAGTGTTAGCTGACACTGCTCCCAAGTGCGTTGGCCCATCTTTGCGTGAGCTCGCTGCCGCTCCTGATGATGTAGGAGTCTCTCAGAAAGCCGAGCCAGCATCTACACGCAGGCAGAAGAGTGCTCCTACCTGGGGTCAGGAGCTCCCCTTGACATGTCCTGTTGATGTGTTTAAAAAAATTCCATCACTGGAGACTTCGGGGAAACTTCTGCAGGGGCTATTGCTGCTCAGAAGTTAGAATTTGAGGACTTAGAGCAGTGTGGTAAACCCTTGAGAGCTTCCAGCAAGACAAAAGCCTGCTGTGGCATGCATGCTGTGCAAAAGACAGAAGTCACCAATCCCAATCGCGACCACATCCAGCTGTTTATTAAACCCTTTGAAAACCGGAAGACATGAAGATCCTATTTCTTCTCTTTAACCCGTGGAGTTTTATCTACGTTTTCAGTGGAAATTGATAAGGCATTCAGATATGGCCACAGGTTAATCCATCAGGCCCCACAGAATGGATCTGATTTTGATAAAGGCAGTAGTTTCCTATGTAACACCTCAGCTTTGTGGAGGCGTAATTACTGCTAATTTGCACTTCGGCTCCAAGTGCAGTGTTTGCTTGATGCTAAGAATCTCTGTGGACTAATTGATTTGGTGCACACAGCGACCCTGTGAGCTGCTGCATGCTCTGGGCCTCTCCATGTGGGCAGAGAAGCATGGAGAGGTGAATGAAGGTGTCCAGGAGGAGTGGGTGGCCACATTTATCACCGCATTTTCTGGCTGCAGGAAATGAAGGCCCGCTGTTCTGCTAGCCTCAGAGGCTGTTAAGATCAAGTAGGGGAGAATTTAAAAAGAAAGGGCCCCAGCAGCCCCCTAGCATTGTCTTAGAAACACCCACACCTTGATGCTTGAGAGCGGTACCCTGACACGCTCAGGTGCAGCAGAGGTCATCGTTACGACTGCTCTGAGCTCTCCCAGGCCGCCTCAGCAGTGCTGGGCTGTTGTGGTCTGTGTTCCTGGTATCAGAGCTGGGGATGTCCTGGTTGTGTTATTTACACAGAGTGTCACTGAACCCACTGCTGTGTGTCCTGTGCCAACCATGCTCAGACACTCCTCTGGGTCCTAGCTGGCCTTGCCCTTCTCTGCCACATGTGCTGCAGCTCAGTTCCTAGTAGACAGTGGAGGAGAAGAGGGCTGGGCCCTGCAGGACTCTCGCCCAGCTGGCCTCTGCACCCCTGTGCCAGTGTGTGTGGCTCCTAATGGGCATTTGTCTGCTAGGTCCTTGTGACTCCCAGCCCTGCCACAATGGAGGCACGTGCATTCCAGAAGGCCTGGACAGGTACCACTGTCTCTGCCCACTGGCCTTCAGAGGGGAAGCCAACTGTGGTATGTATGTGTGGGGCTGGGGAGCAGGGAGGGTCTGGACTCCCCTTCACACCTCCTACCTGCCTTGCTATTCTGTAGAAACCAGCCCTTGAGTTCAGGGCCCCTGCTTTCCCAGCCCTCCATTGGGCTGATGTCTAGGATGGTGTGGTGTCCAAGTGCTCCACGGGAAAATAATCCAGATGGCAGAGTTTTTGCAGGACTGTGGCTCCTGGCTTAAGCCCTGGGGAGTGGCCACTGCCCACACTAAACCCAGCTGAAGGCTGGAGCCAGCCTTGTTCCAGCCAGAATCTTTTGTTTCTTTTTCTATGACAGAAGAGTAAGCGGGAGCCTCTACCCCCTTTGGCTTTCAAGATATGAAAGAGCAATCATATAAGTGTTAGCGCATAGAGTGGCTAAGAATTTTAAATAACATAATGTGCTTAGCCAGTGCCGGGCTTGACATAGTAAGAGAATGTTAAATAGTAACTTTTAAATATGTGGTGTTGGGTTCACTGGAGATCCATATAGAAAAAAAATAAATCCTGGCCCTGTACCCCCAGATCAATCCCAGGTGGATTAGAGATGGCAGATGTAAAAGGCAAAGCCGGGGAGCTTGTGGGTGAAAGCAGAGAAGGGCATCTTCATGACCTCGGGGCACACGAAGACTTCCTGGGTTAAGAAAGACGACTTGCTATGGAAAGCTGTTGCATTCTTTTAAGAAATGTTGGGCAGAGACCCCAGGCTGGAGCCAGGAGGGAAGGCCCCTCATCTGCTTGTGGCTCTGGGCCAACACTGGTCCCTTGGACCAGGGCTGGGCTGGGGTCTGTGTGTTGATCTCCCTCCTCAGAGTGGGCTTCTCTAGTCCCGAGTGGGGTGTGGACAGCTCCAGTGGGGCTGGTCTGCGTGCTGCCCTGGTCACAGTGTCGCTGTGGTCCCGACAGCCCAGAAGCTGAGCCTGGAGTGTCGAATTGACGTCCTCTTCCTGCTGGACAGCTCTGCGAGCACTGCCCTGGAGGGCTTCCTGCGGGCCAAGGCCTTCGTGAAACGCTTCGTGCAGGCCGTGCTGAGTGAGGACTCTCGGGCCCGTGTGGGAGTGGCTAGGTACAGCGGTGAGCTGTTCGTGGCTGTTCCCGTTGGCGAGTACCAGGATGTGCCAGACCTGGTCAGGCAACTTGATGACATCGTATTCAGCGGTGGCCCCACCCTCACGGGGAAAGCCTTGCGTCAGGTGGCAGAGCATGGCTTTGGGACTGCTACCAGGACTGGCCAGGACCGGCCACAAAGGGTGGTGGTCCTCTTCACCGAGTCACACTCTCAGGATGAGGTGGCCGACCCAGCACATCATGTAAGAGGCCGCGATCTCCTCCTGCTTGGCGTGGGCAGCGAGGATGTACGGGCAGAGCTCGAGGAGATCACGGGCAGCCTAGAGCGTGCAGTGATCTATGCAGAGCCCCACGACCTGCTCAACAAAATCCCTGAGCTGCAGGGGAAGCTGTGCGCCCGGCCACCGTCAGGTAAGTTCCCGGCACCTGCCAACCATTCCCTCCTAGGCACGGCTTCTCGGGTCTACTTGTCAAGGAAAAGGGGCCAATCCCATTTTTGGAGGGGTTTTTGGTAAGAATTAGATAAGATGGGGAATAGGCACACTATATAGGGTAGTCGTTTGCAAACTGTACGTGTGGCGTTGTTATTAATAATAGTGTTAAAGAGGAGCTGTGAATCTACCAGGCCTGCTCTAGAACAGCGCTGCAGGCTCTTTGCTGGCATCCCTCTAGAAGCAGTGCATTCCCAGATGCATATGCACACAGACGGGAGCACAAACAGCTCCAGCAAGTACTTTGTGAAAAGCTCTGTCCACCTCCCCAGGGTGCACTGTAACATTGTTCTGCTTTATGAGCTATGGGACTGAGTTTCTGAGCTGCTATTGCAGGGTGGGGCCTGGTCACAGCCAGTGGTGGGTGGCTCAAATGGCTGTGCTAGGCGGGCACTGTGCTGTTCCCTCTGGAGCTGGGCCGTGGAAGCTGACTGAGGGACAGAGCCCCTCAGCCTGGGTCACTCTCCCCACCCAAGAGACCCTCCTTCTTCCAAAGGGAGGGCAGGCCTTGCCAGCCCACTCCTACCCTGCCCCTCCCGTCATTCGTGGCAGCTAGGTAGTTTTATTTCAAAGAATACTTGCAGATTTATAAGCGAAATGTAACAGTAGTAGGAAGCTCTCCTATGACCTCATACCCAGTATTCTCTCTGGTTAACTCGGTTAGTAAGTGCATTTGTTACAGCTGTTGAACAGATAGTGATACATTATTACTTATTACAGTCCATCCTTTTGTCTGATTTCCTTTTTACCTAATGTTCCAGAATACAGGCCAGGAACCTTTAAGATGTTTGGTGACCTCTCCTAGTCTCCTGGTGGTTGTGACCATTTCTCAATGTGCCTTAAGCTGACGTAGTTTGTAAGAACCAGCCAGTCAGGCTGCCAGACTCTGGCTCCATACTCAGCCCTCCCTGGTAGCTCTTGCTGCAACTGGAAGAAACCCAGCTCCCCTCTGCCAGCAGCCAATGGCTTCATGTCGGGTGCCTATGGGAGAGGCCTTCTCTCTGCTTGGGAGGGTCCCTGCCCTGAAAACCCTCATGCCTCTTTGTCCTACAGTTATAACTGACACCCTCTTTTGGAGAAGCCCTGTCCCCCCTCTCAGTCGGCCCCTGCTGGCGCCCTCCTGGTCCCCTACTTTTATCTCTTCTCTTTCCACTCCATGTGTAATTGTACATTCATCTCCTGTCCATGGCCCTTAGACTGTTAGCCTGTGAGCCCAGGCATGGGCCCATTTGTTCCATGTAGTGTAATTAGCATCCTGTGGGCTGGGGATCTGGCTCAGCAGTAGAATGTTTGCCTAGTAAGCTGGAAGCCCTGGGTTCAGTCCTTGGCACCTCCCCTAAATTAGCATCCTACATGTAGCAGGTGCACATGAGAAATATATGATAATGGGGTGGGTGAGGTACAAGTTAAAATGTCCAGTGGCTTGCATAATAGTCTTCTTTCTCTCATGTGGCTTGAGGTCAGTGGGCTGCATTGGCAGTGTGGCTTGGCCCTCCTGTCGCTTCCACCTTGAGGGCCAAGATCCGCATCTCAGCCTGCCAGAAGAGGGCAGGTGGCAAGGGGCAGGCAAGCAGCTCCTTGCACAAGTTGGATTTTTCACAGTTTTGAACTTGGAAGTTACAGTTACTGGTGATCACGTTCCTGTCACGTGGGCTGCTGACACAGGTCCACACCCAGCTGCCACCAGGGTGGGAAAGGCAGTGCTCATGTTCCTGCTCATCTGCTAGAAGTGTATGGTGGCCACAGGAGGAGGGTGGGCACTGCCTGGGTAGATAGCAGGCTGCTGACCTGTGCTGCTTGCAGCCGAGAGCACTGCCCACCGTGCCCGCCAGGTCAGCTGAGGGCTCCACTCTGCTTGCCCCTGCAGGTTGCCAGGCACAGTCGATGGACCTGGTCTTCCTGTTGGATGCCTCTGCCTCAGTGGGACCTGGGAACTTTGCTCAGATGCAGAGCTTTGTGAGGAGCTGTACCCTCCAGTTTGATGTGAACCCCGACGTGATGCAGGTTGGCCTGGTGGTGTACGGCCGCCGGGTGCAGACAGCTTTTGGGTTGGACACCCATCTCACCCGTGCAACTGTGCTGCGCGCCATGAGCCAGGCCCCCTACCTGGGGGGCATGGGCTCAGCTGGCACGGCCTTACTGCACATTTATGACAAGGTGATGACAGTCCAGAAGGGCGCCCGGCCTGGGGTCCCTAAGGCAGTGGTGATGGTCACCGGTGGGAGGGGGGCAGAGGATGCAATTGTCCCTGCCCAGAAGCTGAGAAGTAATGGCATCTCCGTCTTGGTCGTGGGCGTGGGTCCTGTTCTGAGGGATGCACTGAGGAGGCTCGCCGGTCCACGGGACTCCCTGATCCACGTAGCCACTTACTCCGACCTGCAGTTCCACCAGGACATGCTCATCCAGTGGATATGCAGAGGTAAGACATGGGGCTGCACCCACGACAGGACCTGTGCGTGAGGCTTCCTAAGTAACCGTAAAGTAAAGCAGTGCCACCTTAGAGCCGAAACCCCATCCTCCCATAATGGTGGGTCTACCCATCACCATTTAAGGGGGAGAAAATTTCACCCAGATACCTCTTTTCAAACTTGAGAGTTCTATATTTTATTTAAAAGGATGACATTTTTAGGAAACTCGTATTCTCTGACCTAGGGAAGGAGTGATGGAGCTAGGAGCCATGAGGGAAGCCTGACACCATGGCCACACTTTGTTAGTCACTTTCTTTGCAAATGCTTTTAAAAAGCACGTGACCATGGTGCAAGCAGTGGACACTGTCCCATGTACTGCACTCTGAGTCTCCATTTCACGGAGGAACTCGGGGTGGAGCTTGATCATCTTGAGCCAAGTAGGGTAAAGCACCAGCTGTGTGCCAGGCTGCTGCTTCAGGATCACAGGACACCCGAGGGCAGGACACTACTCCAGTAGCCTTGCATCTGTGTCAACTGGATTTCAGGTAGGGGATTCTGTGTCTGCTCCTGGCTGAGCCTGAGACATGGACATTTTCTTTACCACAGCAGCCAAGCGGCCAGTGGACCTCTGCAAACCCAGCCCATGCATGAACGAGGGCACCTGTGTCCTGCAGCGGGGGAGCTACCGCTGCGAGTGCCGCGGTGGCTGGGAGGGGCCCCACTGCGAGAACCGTGAGTGGCTCCCGCTCTGCCTGTGTGAGCTTAGTGTGGGACTCTTAAGTCCCGCCAGTTGTCATAAACAGCGGAAGGATGGCTCTGCAGTCAGTCATTTATTCATGCACCAGGGAACGTTTAGGATTGAGAGCATCCTGGGCTTTGTTCTAGATGCTGGGAATATAGCAGCCAACAAAACAAAAATCTGCCCTCAGGGAGCTTCCATTCTAGTGTGGAAACAGAGGTTAAAGCAGATAAGTACAACTGTGGTGTAAGAGAAGTAAGCAAGCTGGAGAATACGGCTAGGAGGGGAGCCTCGCAAGCAACACAGACAGTCCGAGTGAGGGAGAGGAGCGAGTGGGTGGGCCTAGATGCCGTGAGTGGCGGCACCTGCTGGGCCTCTGGAGTCTGTTTGCCTAATGATGTGGGAAGAACAGCCATCAGCTGAGGAAGACACTGAGGAGGCGCTAGAAGCCTAGGAAGAGAGAAATAGCTGCTAGGTGAGAAGGGTGAGCTTCAGGGACCTTGGGACAGGTGCTGGGCAGCACAAGGGGCCCACCTGCGGGGCCCACCTGCGACTCCTGTCCCAAGCTGCACCTTAGGCCAGCCAGAAATCAGGAGGCAGCTGAGCTGCAGCTGGAGCTTTGGGGTTTCAGCCCCCAGCACGGTTGCATCCGGGGGTCCTGACACAGTATTAAGGGTAGTCAGATGGGATCTGTGGCCTGCTGTCTTCTGCTTGGGAGGTGGGGGTGGGAGGAGGAAGGGGCCCACAGGGGTACTGGCATGTTGAGGAGGGAGTCCACATATCCTTAGAGTTCGCATCCTTTTGCAGGGGTCTTGAGAGGAGATGCCCCCAGGGTACGTGGGTCTCGTCAGGACCCTGCCTGAGGGCTGCACCCCCATGGCTCCTGGCAACTGCGGAGGCCTGGGCAAGCTGGGAGCCGAAAGGCACTGCCTTGGGCAGAGTGCATCTTCCGGGCCCATCCGCAGCCTGCCCTGTGCACAGCCTCCTTCCTGCCCTGCCAGTCTCCACGGGGCATGGTTCTTGGGCCCACAGTTCTTGGGCCAACAGGAGCAGCTGGTGCCACCTACTGAGAGATGCTGAAAATGCTTCTTGCTGTGTGAGTAAATGCTTTCTGTATCCAGATGTACCTTGTCCAAGATGTCATCTGCCACTTTCTGCTGAGGATAAACAAGGGATAATGGAGAATTCTGATGGCTTGTGTTGGGCACTCTTTTGCCAGACAGAATTTTGTTGAGACAGAAAGCTATGTGCAACACAAAGCATCTATGAGGCCACCGTCTGGGCCACAGAAACAGTGGTATCATTCCCAGATGGAAAAGTGGACTATGCTCATGTCCCAAAAGATCTCACTGTTCAGTTGCTTTAATCTGGAAAGGGACTTATGTGGCCTTTGTGACTTCTGGTGACTGGATCTGTGTAATAGATCTGAAGAGGTCTCGGCTGTGCATTTGGCCACTTGACCTGTTCACTTGGTGTTGGGGAGGGCTAGGCATGCAGGGAGCTCATTTGGAGGGACCACGTGACTGGTGCAGAGCTGGCACCAGCTCTCGGGTGGGGCTTCCTTGCAGCGTTTACTTGGGAGAGGCTAATTCTGCGTTCTTACTGAAAACCTTTCTCCACTTTTAGCAGGGCCAAGGAGTAGAATTCTTAAAGCCAACAAATAAAGGATAAAGACAATTGTAGTAAGCTTCGTCTTTTTCAGCCGAGATGGCATGCTGTTTCTTTTATTTCTGCTTTGCTTTTTATGCCAAGTTTCAGATGTTGGTTATTTAGCAGAAATACTTATACATATGTGGCAAGCAAGATTGTTTGGAGTATTTTCTGGACAACTAAGTACCCTTACAGTGTGAGGGTCAGATGGAGGGACTATATTAGTTTTTCACTCTTGGTCACATTGTTTAAAGTTAGGTTTTTGATAGAAGCCTCTGTAATGTTCTGACATAAATCTAGAGACTTTCATCATGTTGTCTCTTTAATATACATACAGACATTTAAGGCTGTCTTGACTTAAATGGCACTTAGCTTTAGGACATTTGGGATTTCTGATGCTAGAAATGTACTCGCAGAGGGATCAACGGCTATCACCAGACAGGCTGGAGCGGAGCCCCAAGCACTGAGTCAGTTGCTTGTGTGTGAGGCCCACTGCCACCCGCAACTTCATCAACGGCACATGGCACAGGTCCACATGCCCACTGGGGGTGCCGCAGGGATCGACTGTCATCACAGCCCCGTCCGTTTATCATGCAGGTTCATAGTTATGTTGAGTGCTATTTGGATGCCACATTTGAGTGACACATAGAAGGGACTTTATAGTTTGTTTTAAGAGAAGGGGTTCCAGTCCCTGACACCTTTTTCTATTTTTTCGAGCAACAGGCCAATGCACTGGATCACTAACCCAACAGTGACAGAGAGAATTCCTGCTTTCTGGCTTAACCAGCCAAGCCCTTTTCTCTTAAAAATGTTATAGTATAATTTTTAGCTCTTATTAAATAGTAGGTTTTCATACAAAAACAAATGGCAGATAGGTTATAAATCTCCATGTAATTTCTCTCACTGATCCCCATGACTACAGCTGTAATTTGAGTTTCTTGCTGCCCTAGGGAAATGCATTTGCAAGCGGTCAGTGTCTCTTACTCTTTTGCTTTGTCTAGTGCTTCTGTAATAGTATTTTGGGAAGGACTGGAAATAACACAGACCCATATGTGATTATGGACTAACAAGACTTTTCAACATTATAATAATTCCTGTGGGCTTTGTCCAGGGCATTTTATCAAGTTAAGAATGCTTATTCCTGTCCCTAGATGACTGTTTGTTATAAGTGTTGAGGTTAAGTTTTCTTCACATTTAATCACTTAATGTGGTGAATTACATATTTACATATTTTCTATCACTGGACCATTTTTAAAAACTCTGTGGATAAACCCTATTTGGTCAGGATATATCATTTTTAAACCTTGCTGAATTTCATTTGCCAACAAGACTTTTTTTTTTATCTGTGTATAAAAATGAGATTTGGTTTTACTTTTGCAGTATATATAGACCTGTTGACATCAGAACAATACTAAATAAACATTACCATAGAAAAGGCATACTTTTCACTATTTTCTTATAATTTAAATTCTTGCCAGAGGGATGGGGAAATATCTTAGCCAGAGTAAGAGCATGTTTAAGGCCTAGGTTCCACTCCCAGTAACCCCTGTACCCCTATAAAAGTTTTCTTTCAATTCTGATATTTCATATACCCTTAGGGTGTCTTTTAATTGCATCAGACTTCTTAGCCAGATTTGGCTTTGTCACTTTTTAAAATACAGTAAGAACTTCCTTAATTACTACTTAAGTAGCCTTCTAAGTACTGGAATGTTTATGTTTCCCCAAGCTAACTTCTAGAAGTACTGATTTTTAATTATGCACATATAGATTCAGTCTCTACAGATGTTTCCTCTATATAGTGGTACCTTCACAAATTTGTTCCACAAACTCTGAGAAGGATGGTCACAGTGGTATTTGTCATCCAGTGCAGTTTGCAAACAAATGCATTCATGAACCAGGGCATCATTTTACATATTTGGTACATTGCTGTATATTATATTAAAATCCTTTCCCAGATTTACCTAGGTTACTTGATTTAGGGAAGCCTAAAGTCTCTTGCTAAAATCCCACCTTGCATATTTTGAAGTTTAGTATGTAAATCAAGTTTGATAGACCCGGCCCCAAGTCATTCCATGAAATACAAGGGAAACCCAAAATACAAATAATATTTTATTTAAAAAAAAAACAATCAAACCACTTGGTAAAGATCACCAAGTGTTTATGACATAGGAAATAAATGCCCTGGGATTAGAAAGATAATATGAATAAAAAAGACTTTTAGCTCTTGGAACCATGGTTTGAAAACTCTGATTCAGAACCCCCTGAAATGTTTCAACCTATGTTAGCAAAGAATGCCATTGTAAGAAGACAGGACAACATTGGAATAGCACTGCCATATAAGAGGGAGGCCACCTTCACCAAAATTCAATTTTTTGTTGCACGGGGACTAGAAATTAGAATTTCAAAATAAGAACTTTGAGCACATTGTATAAGATAATTCTTCCCTTAAAAATGGCCAGGACTGTATTTGTAAACACAAGGTAACCTTTTTTTCCTATAGTCATATGAAAGCCAGTTAAATCTTCAAGACACTTTTCTGTTTTTGTCTATATAATATAGCATCACTTAGCATTTTATTTAAAGGCAGTTCATTGAGGTCTGCCTTGGAGTAGGAAGAAAAAGCCTTATTTGGATCAGTGTCTTGCTTGGTCCCAGATATTTACTTCTCCTGGTATCGTTTTGACAACTCAGGTTGCAGGTGGTTTTATACAGGTCCTGCCACTGTTGCTTAAAATCATCACGGATACATACTGGAGAAAACAAACTGGAAGGCAAGGATGGTTTAACCCCTACTACTACCAGGTGTTGGGCAAGAGAGGACAGGAGCTCAGTTCTCAGCCATCAAAGCCCCAGAGCCCTGATGCGATCTTTCATCAAAGTCTGAACATGGGAAGCTTTTCATTTGACTACTTAAAAATCTTGATAAACCACTGATGAACACTTCAGAAAAGAAATGGAATTATCCCTAAATACAAACAATGTCTTGTTTACAGCCAGTAGACTTAGGTCTCCCAAGAAGCCTTCTGTGTGGTGGTTGTAGTGTTCCCTCTGGCTTGGAAAAGGAACGAAGCCTCCTCAAAGCCAAAGCTCTCCATTCAGAACAGCCCAGTCCTTGCCTTGTTCTTCTAAACAGACTCACCCTTTCCCAGAGCCGCTGTTTTAGAGAAGACTTTACTGAAGCAGGATTGTCGCCAAGGTCCACACTGACACAGTCTTCAGATGATACTTGTTTCCTAACTGGCTCCTTTCTTCTCCCATTCCTAGAGCACCATAAAAATACCAGCACCCCCAGCCCCCCAAAAAGATAATTATTCTCTGTAATAAGCGTATGTACATAGAAACATGTTAAACCCAGAAACAGGAATAA
>PVKN010027860.1:0-13318 GCA_004027915.1 Capromys pilorides
AGCCACTTTAAGAAAGGTAGCTCACGAAACAGGGTGGAGAAGGATGTGGTTTATAAATAAGCTTGCTAGCAAGAGATGTGGTTCAGTGGTACAATGCTCGCCTAGCAAGGTCCTGAGGTCCAGCCCCAGCACCACAAAAATGAACGTATGGATAGATGGATAGATAAGTGGATGGACGGATGGATGGATGACTGGATGGATGGATGGATAAGCTTATTTTGAAAGCTTGCTGTATTTTGTATTTCAATCTTCCTGGAGGAAAGCAAGTCCTGCCATCCTGCAAATGAGTAGGCAGCCTTATGTTGAAGGGTGAAAGATGAGAGACTTCATGGTGACTTGAGCAGTGGCTAGTAGAGAAAACAACGCAAAAGCCTTAAGGTGGAACAGGATGTGACCCCTCTGTTGTCTTCAGGGCATATCGGATTAGCCCTCTGCACTGTCAAGACCCCAAGGACTGAAAAAGGGACAAAGCATGGGCACTAGGACCAAGCTAGGCCCAACACTTCCAGGCTTTGGATCTAAAGACCTTTAGTTTGGCTGCAGCTGACTTTTTATTGGTGCAGGGTTCTTAGAAGAAAAGCTCCCGCCATGTAACTAGGCTCATCAGCTACTTTGGGTAAGGTAGACCCGGCCTGGATCCTCTCATGGGTGTCTCCTCCTATCTTAGTTTCTTTTATCTTATTGCTGGGACAAATGAAGGAAGGAAAGGTCTATTTAGCTCACAGTATGTGGAGGTTTCAGTCCATACTCAGCTGGTTCCAAGGCAGACTGGCACATGGCAGAGGGCAGCAGTTCATGGTGATAGAAAACAGCAAAACACCAAGAGCAAAAAGGAAGAGTAGCAGCAACAATGACAACAGAGAGCAAGTCTGTCTCCCTTCTGCTGCATTCAGGCTGTCCACCCCAGGAGGGGTTTAGCATTCACACCCGGAAGCATTCACACCCATAATACCAGCACTGGATCATGAATTAATCTCAAACTTCAGAAGTCTGCCTCATAACTCCATGAGGCTTTGGGGGAGCAATTAGACACAAACCATAACACCTCCCCAGGTCACTGTCATCCTGCCCAGATGACCGCGCCCTGATATCTACACACCCCATACCATCGCTCCTGAACTCATGACTCTATAGAAAAATGAGTGCTGTGCTTGGTTTGTCAAGATATCTCCAATACTACTGCTGTCTTTGGCTGTTAATTAGCCAGGTTGTTAAGTATCAGGTCTTTACTTCCTGACTGGAATGAAAATTCAGTGAGGTCATGGGCCTGGTTTCGGTCACCTTTGAGTCTAGTACATAGGAAGGGACCAGCAAAATACTTTGAACAAAGGTGCTTTTGTTCTCTCTCAAGTATGTAATGGATGCTCAGCAAACATTAGTTAAGAGATTGACTTGTAAATGTGTGATCTATAGTGAACTCCTCAGACCCCAGCCTCCTCTGGCAGATCTATTTCCTAATGCCAGGGATGAGGACTGAAATTCCTCATTGGCCAAGTTCCTTGGCTGTGTAAGTTGGCCAAGAACCAAAATCTGTATCAGTCAGAGTTCTCCAGAGAAACAGGGAAAAAGGAGGAAAGGAGAACAAGAGAGAGAGATTAAGTCAGAGAACTGCCCCCGTGGCAAATTTGAAATCGACATGCGGGGCCAGAGAGATGGCTCAGTGGTCTAAAGCGCCTGCTTAGGCAGGCTTAGATAACCCCAGGGACAGCAGTTCGATCCCCGGCCCCACATGCTGCGCCAGCCCCACCCCCAGGGCAGGCTGAGCCGGCCATAAAAATAAATAAACAAATAAATAATTAAAAAAAAAAAAAAAAAGGAATCGACATGCCAGTTCAGCAGCCTGGAGACCCAAGAGAAGAGCTGATGCTGCAGCTCCAGTCTGAAGGAAGTCTGCAGCAGAATGCCTTCTTCTTCAGGAGACCTCAGTCATTTTGTCCTCGAAGCCTTTAGCTGATCGATCAAGGCTCACCCACAGGGTGGTGGTAATCGGCTTTGTCTACTGAGAAGGTGGTGCCTGAGGGAGAAAGAAAATGTCTTCAGAAAGTCAGAGAGGAAGCTGTGCAAATAAATATCTAGGAAAAAGGACTCCAGGAAGTGAGAAGCTAGTGCAAAGCCTTAACGTAAAAATGTGCCAGACACACTGCTAGAAGAGATCACAACCCTGGGGTGCAGGCCATGCACGGGGCCTTGTAGGTTTCAATAAGGACTTACGTGCTGCTCTGAATCAACTCGAGGGGAGGATTTGAGCAAAGCCATGACATGAGCGGATGAATGTTTAACAAGATTCTTGGCTGCTCTGTTGAGAAACAACTGCAGGAAGCCAAGGGCAGAAGTTGAGCAACCAGTTGGGAGTGTTGAGAGGCGCTGGCACCTTGGGCTAGCATGGCGACTCTCAGGGGCAAGAAGAAGGCCGAGGCCGATGGTAGAATTCAGTTTATGGTGTGAAGATGGAGCCAAGATTTGCAGACAGAGTAACAGGTCTTGTGAGGGAAATGTAGGAGCCTCCTCTGACTGGGGTAATTTTGGTAGAAAGATGAGGACCAAACGTGATCATGTGGGCTCACAGGAGGCTAGAAAGAGTAACTGGAGACAACAAGCAGAAGCAACAGATATAAGCCTTTCATACAGGAGAGGTAAGCACCAGGGATACAGTAGAAAGGTCAGGGATGCCGCAGCCTGTCCCTGAGCATGCCTGCATAGGAGTGTTCCTAGCCCTTCATCCAAGTGACGCAGGCAGGAAGGTCAAGCTCCACAGAAAGAGCACAGATAGGGTGGGGAGGTCCAAAGTTCCAGGAGAGCTTTCTTTTATTTTTGTCTTTTGAATGCATGGTTTTTTCACATCTGTTTACACAGCAAACTATTATTGTGTGAGGCACAAGCAGGTATAAGGTCCTGATTCTGGTTACTCACAAAAATGTGACCAAATTGAGTTCAAATCATTCAGTGAACAAAAGTACAGCTACAGTTGATGCTTAATTTTTTTCCTTCTTTTTAATTTTTGACCTATTTTGCATGCTTGTATCTGGTAATCTGAACAACTATTTTAAAGACAATAATATGTAATACAACAACCATTGTTGAGTTCCTATCATTCTGTTTAGTGAAATTCTGTATCATTTCTAATGTTTTGTTTATGGGCTGGTGAAATAGCTCAGCAGACTAAGCGCATGCTTAGGCAAGCGCAGGGACCTGCGTTTGATCCCCAGCACCACAGTCCACACTGGCCACACCCCTGGGGCATGCTGAGACCCCATTGAGACTGGGATCATTAAGAGTATGATCTGTGTAGTGAGACCCTGTAGACACTGTACTAAAAAAAAAAAAAAAAAAAAACTTCCCTTTAATGTTTTGCTATTTTTATTCCCTTTAACAAGATAAACCAGAAATAAAAAGGACTCAGAGAGGAAAATGTTCTTTAAAAGCCCCAGTGCTAAATTTTGCATGAATTTCTATGCATAGAAGGCAAGCTCCCTATTTGATGCTTAGAACCCAAGCTGTAGAAAGCCAAGAAGTGGGTCGAATGAAAGGCTTAGATACAGGGTAAGCTCACCATTCATACCAAGGAGGGAAAGGCACAATCCAAAGGACCCAAGATGCCTGTGGCCACACTGGGTTCCCAAAGCACACAAAGGGCACTCCAGCTGGGACCAGCCAGAGAGAGAGAAAAGGAAAGAAATGGCCATGCTGCGCCCCACTGTGTGATCTGCCAGTGCCTCTAGCTAGCACTGCGGCCACCCTGCCATCTGCTCCTTCAAATGGAACGTGGATCAGTTTCACCTGGGCAATTATGAGAACTGTGAAGTTTCAACCAGGCGTGGTGGTACAGTCCCGTGATGCTATCACTTCAGGAAGTGGAGGGAGAAGAAGGATCACAGGCAGCAGCCCAGTGTGTCTCAAAATTTTAAAAAATTTAAAAATAAAAAGGTTGAGGCTATAGCTCAGTGAAAAGTCCCGGGCTAAACCTCCACCACACCCCCATAGAGAGGAAGAGAAGGAAAGAATAAAGGAGAGGGAGAGAGAGGGGAAGGAAGGAAGGAAGGAAGGAAGGAAGGAAGGAAGGAAGGAAAGAAAGAAAGAAAGAAGAAAGAAAGAAGAGGGAAGGAAGGAAAAGAAAGAAAGAGAAAAAGTTTCTTCTCAGGCCCCACCCAAAATCTACTGCTCTAGTTTAAATGTACAGTATCCCCTTAAAATTCACTTTGAAACTGAGCCCTCCCTTATGGTAGCAGTAAAAGGCAGACCCTGCAGGTGATTAGGATTAGTGCATAATAGAGCAGGGAGAGCTAGTTTACACACACACACACACACACACACACACACACACACTCCCCGCCTTCAGCCACCTGAGGATGCTGCCATGAGAAGATGCCATCACTGGAACCCCCACTGGACCCTGAACCTGCTGGCATTTTGATCTTGGATTTCCCAGCCTGTATTCCAGAACTACAAAAAATAAAGTTCTCTTCTTTATAAATTGCCCAGCGTCAGATATTTGTATTTTGTTATAGCAGCACTACCAGGCTAAGACACTAAGTCAGAAATGTTAAGAGTAGACCCCAGCAAGTCGTGTGACACCAGGATCTTGTGACTTCACCAGAGTTTGAGAACCACTGCCTGAAGCCGTCTGGTGAAGGCCACCTGCTCTTATCCAGTACTGCCACCTATTGGGCAAGTTTTTTGGATGCTGCCACGTTATATAAGCATGCTTGACCGAGAAAGGCGTTTCCTTTCTTTTTCTGAACAATCTTACAAAGCAAAAGCGAGAAAAAAAACCATCCCTAAGACCCTTTGCGCTGTGCAAGCACTAATTACTTTTTTTTAAGCAATATACTTAGATTCATCTTTTTCATAGAATGTTTTGAGACTATTTTCCATGCATTAGTCTACTTAATCATATAGCCACTATTTTCACTACAATAGTCTATCATGATAATTACGGGGTCTCAGTGAGCATATCTGTCAAGGTAAATGGACGGAATATAAACAGACAAAACCAATGTTACCTGGTATTTGGAATTAATAATAAGCTGGAGCCCAGCCTGAGCAATCTAGTGACTTAGTGACACCTTTTCTCAAAATGAAAAATACAAAAATGACTAGGGGTTGTAGTTGAGTGAAAAGGCCCTGGGTTCAATCCCGAGCATCACAAAGAGTAAAAACGGTATCTTGGGAAATCTTAAAGGCCTGTTAATATATTACAAATTAGTCATCCCATGGTTTTATATGCTTGAATTATTTCCAGTTTTTGGTGGTCATACTTAGTAAGGCAAAAGCACATTTGTATGATAAATTTGAGAGGCACATATCTCTTCAGGATTATGAAATCTAAAGCAAAATTTCTGACACAACATATATAATAACATTACAGTGTTATTTTAACTAAACTATTTTAAAACTGAAAACTATCCAAATTTACTCATTAAGAGTTGGTAAAGCATGGTAAAGCCATCACATATGTTATTCTGTGGCCATCCAAAATGATGTTTGTACCATGCTTCTCACAACACATCACCAGGGAATTCTGTCAAGGTCCCTGCTTTCCCAGTACCTTTGAAACACCCTTGCTTGGTGAGGCTGGTTTTCTTTGGAAACCAGAGAACTTGTTTTCCTTGCTTCCCTTGCGCATGATCACAGCATGCCTAGGGTTCTCCCACCAGGAAGTCCAAAGTCAGACTGATAGAAAAGCGAGCCACAGGAACCAGCAGGCAACACATGGCCTTTCAGCCCAACACTCTGGCCTCCTGCGAGACCTGGGAACTCTCTGGTTTTCTTCAACAAACTCTCTCTCCACCTGCATGCTTATTCAGTTCACGCTGTATAACAAACCACCCTAAGATGTAGTGAGTTATATGGAAATAAAGTAGCATTTCTCAACCTCAATCCAAGAGACATTTAGAGCTAAGTATTGGGTTGACATTCCGGACTGTTCTGTGTCCCATGGAATGCTTACCAGCATCTGTAGTCTCTGCCTGCTGTGTGCCAGAAGCACCCCTCTGATAACCAAAATAATGTCTTCAGAGTTTGCCAAATGCCCCCTGGGGGGCAAAATGTTCCATAGGAGGGGTTTTTCATGAGCAGAATATATTTATTGTGGGAAAGAAAGCTTCTGTCCAAGAGACAGACAGAAGGGGGGCCCAAGCGGGTTGTCCCCAGGAAGCTATCTCTTCCAGGGACTTTTAAAGAGTAAAACCATGTGGTAAGGTGGGTCTAAGGTGGTGGAGGACATGGGAACTTGCTTAGGTAGGCATGAGGTAGGACAAAACCTGAGCAATGGTGCTTGTAATCTCATTGGTTGACCATAGGAGGTTTTGTGCAGTTGCAGTAAAATAGTGGTTACAGTTGGACATGTGAGGGGCTGGGGCAGCTGGAGGCTGGCTGGGACTCTTTCTCTTCTCTTGTAGACTCAGAGTTTCTCCACGTGGTATCCTGGTACAAATTACTTTCGGTTTTCTCACAAAATGGTGACTTCTGCTTACTTTACTTATATGGGAGCCCCAAAAGGGTCTCAAAACACTGGGTAATACCTTGTATGTCTGAGTCTCAGAAGTCACATATTAACACTTCTACTATAGTGACAAGATTTTGGGAGAGGGGACTGAGCATGGTGGCACACATGTGTCATCCCAACTCTCAGGAGGCAGAGGTCTGAGGATCCTTGGGAGTTTGAGACCAGCCTGGGCTGCAAAGTGAGCTTAAGGCCAGCCTGAACTGCGTAGTGAGACTCTATCTTGAAAAGAAAAAAAAAAAGTCACTACTCTTCAGGGAAATGCAAATTTAAAACACAGGACACCACTACAAATCCACCAGAATGGCTAAAAATAAAAAGACTCATAATAGTAAGTTTTAACAAGGATGTGAAGCAACTGAGACCCTTATATACTGCTGATGGAAATGTAACTTGGTGTGACTGCTCTGGGAAAATTGACTGTATCCACTAAAACTAAGTATATTCCTACTCTATGACCTAACAATCTCTTTCTAGGTTTGCACACACGGGGAGCAAATGCATGCATATACCAAAAGGCATAAACAAGAATGTCTAAAGGGTTTTATTCAGCAGATCTAAAAACTGGGAGAGTTGGGGAAATCCAAATGTCTATGAACAGGATGATGGATACGTAAATTGTGTTCTATCTATCCAACCAGAATGTTACACTGAAACATAAAAAGACAACTTCTATACACAATGACAAAGAGGAATCTCATATATGTGGTATAATTTCATGACCCTAATGTCTAAGGTAGGAAAGCTAACCAGTGATAGAAATCAGGGGAAATGGTCATTTCTAGTGGGAGGACTGGTGGAATACCAATGGCAAAGAGGAAAACTCTATGATCACAAAAGGGTATACAGTACCTACATAAAGAGTAACCAAGGTGTATAATGTAGTTGTGCCCTGTAAGGATTTGATCCCATTCCTGCATGAGAACTAGAAGTAAAATTGTTTTTCTGTTGAAAGTAGCTGGTGCGTTCTGTCAGTTACAACCAAGTGCCTCCGCCAAGAGAGATGGGGGCCCTCAGCCCTGGACCACCAGGACTCAAACTGCAGCCACCTGTGTGGCCAACTCCTCTACCATCTCCACTCAGGATGCACCCAGAATTTTCCTAGAGGAGAAAAGTACACAATCAAGCACTATAATCATAAGATATAAAAAGCTTAGGAACAAAAAAGTATCAGTGAATAGCAGATTATACACAGCTGAATGATAAATTAGGAAGCTGCAAAGTTACTCTGAGAAATTTTCCCAGAACACAGCACAAAGAGATAAAGGGATGAGAAGAATGAAGAAAATTGCAAAGACACAAGTAGGAAAGATTCTGTAGTTACCAGATTCCTCTAAAAGGATTTCCAGAAGGAGATAATTGAAGCAGTATTTGAAAAAATAATGGTCAAGAAATTCCCAGAACTGAACCAAAACACAAGTTCTTAGATTGACAGAGGCCCCTGAGAGCTAACCAGGATGTTTTTAAAACCCCTATCTAGATAGCTTAGTAAAATTTCAGAACAACAACAAAAAAAGGCTGAAGGGCTACCTTAAAGCAATCAGAACAAAAAGACCTGAAAAAACTGAGAGTGGGATTGACGTGAGATCTCCCACTAGCAAAATAGGTACAAAGAAATTGATAAATAACTAAAGTCAAGTGAGGGATATGCAGGTTCATTATACCATTCCCTCTACTTTTCTGTACAATTTAAATTCTCCATAATAAAATGATAGTTTCATTTTTATGGATACAAAAACATAACAGTAAATATCTGTAAAGTAAACAGGGAAAAATATCTTTAAACTTTGAATTCTATATTCATTATTATCATCCTTTCAGGGCAAATTAAGAATATTTTCAGATTACAAGCACTCTGTTTCAAAACTGTGAAAATGAAAAAATGGGCTGTTTTAGAGAATGTTCAGGGACATAAATTTTTTAAAAAATCATGGACCAGAAACTAAGCAGAAGTTCATCACAGTAGGCGGGTGCTCAGCTCAGCGACCTGCACAGCTGAGGACCTGACACAGACAGTTCAGTCTGGAATGTCAGCCCCAGCCAAGGAGGCAGGCACCGCTGCACTCGGCTACGGTGGGGACACTGATGCCCCGAGCTCCCGCTGCGCCAGCTGTGTTTGAAGGCTGCAAAGTCTCTCCCTGCCCGTGTGCAATGCAGCTAGAAACACTTCCTGCCTGTGACTACATGAGAAAAACAGAAATATTTGCACAGCAGCCACCAGGCGCACATCGCATGGAAGCGTCGGGTTTAGCAGTGTGAGCGGTTTTATTTTGTCCTCAAGACACTGGAACCAAGCAATCAGGAAACCGTTTTCCAAAGAAAGTGAATGGAAGAGAAAAAAAACAGCATCCATGTAAGATAAGTACTCAGCAAAAAGAATTGCGAAGGCCACAGTAAAGTCCAACACGTAAAAAGTAGACAACAAACCCAATATATACAAGGAGTCTTGTCAAAGAAAAGAGGAACAATAGCACAATCTGGACAGGATTTTGTTTGTTTGTTTTGCAGGACTGGGGTTCGAATTCATGACCTTGCACTTGCCAGGCAGGCACTTGTGCTGTGAAACTATCTTCCCAGCCCCCTGGACAGGATTTTAAAATAAGTACATTTAAAAATCAACAAACAAAAAATAAATGTTTGTGAGCCAAGTATAGATGAAACTCTTGGAAATTCTTTTAAAGTCACAGAGACCATTTTCAGATAGCATATCAGTCAGGATTCTGTCACCAAAAGAAACATGTCTCTAGGAATTTGCAACAGATGGAACTTTAGGCATGAGTTTATTAGCCAGTTTACAGAAGAACTGAGAAGTCAAGAGGAGATAGTGAGACATTCCAGAAATTAAATATAACAAGAAGCTGCTGTCATCCTTGTGGCTAAAGGGACAGTGGAAGGAGGCTGAATCACCAGCACCCAGGATTTATAGCCTTGTGATAAGAACTAGAACCACAGCAGGAGCTGGGGACTGGGAAACTGTCTGACAGGAAATGGAGGAACAGAGGCGACACTCTCACTCCTAGAGACACTGCCCAAAACGAGACAGAGGAAAAGGTATATACTATACTGTATTTTAGTTCTCCACCACTAAGCCTTTCCCAAAATCCTTTTACTAGCCAGACCTATGCAGGAGGGATTACAGGATGTGTAGGTCCTTGTATTATAGCACAAGGAAAAACAGGATTGGAAATGAAAACAAACTGACAGATGTCGAAAATAATGAGACAAACAATAAAATGTCCAACATAGAGATAAGGAGTAAATTCATGATTTAGGAGACGGAGCCATAATGAACATTCCAGAGAGGGAAGCTAAAAAGAATTAAAAGGTAGCAATATTTAAAGATATAATCTGAGAATATTCCAGAATTGAAGAAAAATATCACCCCTACATTGAAAATGCTATATCTAGGAAAGGTGGGTTGTAGTATTCAGATCAACTATCCCACTGAAAATAATTACATATGGGATACAAAGAGTTTAAACCTGCCAGGAGGGTGACCATGAGTTCAAGAGAACCGTCATGAGTTTGAGACCAGCCTGGGCTATATAGTGAGTTCAAGGAGAGCCTATATCAGTAAGACCCTGTCTTTAAAAATGTTTAAATCTTAAAAGCATTAAAAATATAAACAAGACATAAGTGAACACCAGGCCAAAATTCAAGAGAAAACAGGAGCCTATAGAAAGAACCAGGGTTTCAAAACACAAAACCACTTTACCTGAAGTCAGTGGGCCAGTAGGGAACATTTGTGCCTCAGTAGTTAGTAGCTTTTCTTGGTCCTGGGAATCGAACTCAGGACCTTGCACTTGCCAGGCAGGCACTATGATACTGATCTATATCCCCAGCCCAGTGGTAAGTAATTTAATGGAGGAAATTTAGCCATAGAACAATGCAGGGTTTGCCTAAGGTCAAAAACCAGGAGACTTTCCCCATATTAAGTTAGGGGTGCGCTGCCTTGGTCATGTTCAAAGCAGAAAATTAAAAAGGGGAGAGCAAAATCCAATGTTGTGAGTATGAAGCCAACCTTTGCAGGAATTGGCAGCTTAGCATCGCATTGTCTGCATAGCACATGGAAGTTAGAGCTTTAGGGGTGATTTAGAGTAGCCCCAGGTTAGGAATCACCCAAGAACAAACAACAAATGCAAAGCATGCTTGGAGGAGAACAGCTTCATCCTTGGCAACTCTCCAAGATAATGTTTCAAGTAGTGACCATTATAAAGTACAAAATAAGCACACAGATAGAATAAGGTATCATGAGGACCAACTGAAATAACAGGCTGCAAAAAGAGACTGGCAAAGATTGAGACATATGAGGCCAGGCATGGTAGTGCATGCCTGTAATCTCAGCGCTTGGGAGGCTGAGGCAGGAGGATTCTTGGGAGTTCGAGACCAACCTGGGCTACAAAGTGAGCTCAAGGCCAGCCTGAACTGCATAGTGAGACCCTGTCTCAAAAAAAAGATTAAAAAAAAAAAAAAAAAGATTTTGACATATGAATTGAAAAAAACGTTTACTTTTTTAAAAAATTTTATTTATTTATTTGATACAGGGTCTCACTATGTGGTTCAGACTCCTAGTGATCCTCCTATCCCAGCTTCGGCAGTGCTGTGTGTACCATACGTTACACGGATGCGCCACCACACCTGGTTTTGGGGCCAGCACCCCATGTGGTACTGAGGATTGAACTTGGCTCTTTATGCTTGCCAGGCAGGAGCTTAGACTATTGAGCTATCACTCCAGTCCAACGTTTACTTATTTAAAGAAATAAAAGGCATAATTTCTTGAAAAAGCAAATCTAAGAACAGTAGCTCATGCCTGTAATCCCAGCACTCTGGGAAGCTGGTGAGGCAGGAGCTTTCTGGGCAACAGAATTCTGGGCGAGACCCTGTCTCAAACAAAGAAAAAAGGAGTCTGCAAAAAGTAAAATAAAAAGTGGCTCTTCTTAGTATATATCATTCTCCAATTATAGGAACCTTGCAGAAATGGCTGATTCCAGGATCGACACACCAAAACACAAGATGGATATGAAGCACCTTGAAGTTCCAAAAAGTAAAGGAATGTCCCCAAAACAGCAATGACAGGAATATGTCAAAGGGACACAGTAACCAAAGCTGGGACAATTTGGGAAAAGGAAAAAATGAATAATATAGTATTGAATTATATGTTAAAGTAGAAAATAAGTTAGGTGTGGTGACATGCCTGTTATCGCAGCACGTTGGGAGGCTGAGGCAGGAGGATTGCAAGTTTGAGTCCAGTCTGAGCAACCTGGTGAGGCTCTGTCAAAATCAAAACTGGATGATGATATAGCTTAGTATGAAGGCTCTGGGTTCAATCCCCAGTAACACACACAGATGAATACACACACAAAGTATAAAATAAATATTCATGCATCCATATGGATCTACATAATAGAAAATAAATAAATAAGGGAGAAGGGACAAATCACCACACAGAAGAATTTCACATAATCTAGATGATGTGAATGCCCCCACTCAAGGAGTTGGAGCTTAACACCCTGTTATGGGTTATGTCTAGTTGTCCCCCGAAAGCCTCATGCAATCATGGGGCGGGGACTTTTAGAGTTTGAGACTTGGTCCACCGGGATTATGCATTTTAGTACTGATGGGACTATGGGTCTGACTACTGCTGGGATTACTTGACTCTCGATCCACTGGGATTATGTGTTTTAGTACTGATGGGGTTATCGGTCTGAGTATAGCTGGGATTACTGGTGTGGCCTAAGGCAGATAGGCTAAGGCAGAGAGCCTGAGTGTAATATAAAGAGAAACAGAGAGATAGATGGATGTTGTTGCTCTCTGCGCCCTGGTTGGTCTGTTGCCTCTGTCGAGATTGTTGCTGTTCCACTGCCATGAACTGGATGCTCTCTGCCCTGTTCCACTCAGCCTTGGGCCAGCCGAATATGGACTGAAACCTTCAGCAAACTGTGAGCTAAATAAACCTTTCCTTCCTTCATTTTGAGTGTCAGGTATTTGTCCCAGCAATGAGTAAAAAGTAACTAAGACACACCCCACCCCAGAAATGGGGGCCAGCCAGGTGTTCAAGGTTACTGTTCTCAGCAATCAGTCATATTGATGGCATGCACCCCAGACATGATGGGACAGGAAGCATTTCGCCTATGTGGTCTTTCTCCCCAAAACATACAACCTAAATCTAACCATCAGAAAAATGCCCTAGTTTGAGAAATATTCTACAAAACTCATGACCAGTGCTTCTCAAGACAGTCAAGATCACAAGAAGAAGTCTGAGAAATAGTCACAGTCCAGGGAAGGTGAGTAGATATGACAACTCATGTCACGTGAATCCTGGACCGGACCCTGGAATGAAGAGAAGACACCAGGGAGCTGTGAAATCTGAAGGCAGGAACCAGTTCCGTCAGTAAAATCAGTATGGGTGCATTGCCTGCAATAAATATACTGCATAGTGCAAGATGTTAGCAGTGGGCCGGGCTGAAGGCAGGACATGCAGAACTCTCTGGTCTGTCTTTGAAACTTTTCTGCAATTCTAAAGCTGTTCTACAATAAAAAGTTTATTTTTTTAGAAAGAAAGCTGAGTGAAAGTATTTGGAAAAGAACAGAACAGAAATTGTAGAAACAAAAAATTCTAGGTAAGCAAATTTGAAAATTCCATGGAGAGGTTTAATGGCAGGCAACCCAGAGATGAAGAGTGAGCCCACTGGAGGAGATTGCTGAAGACATTATCCAGAATTAAGCAGACAGACAGAAACATAATAGCAAAGACAAGTTAACACAAGAAGTGAGATGAGTGTAACGGATGCTTAATCGGAATTCTAGAGGGAAAAC
>PVKN010027861.1:0-13412 GCA_004027915.1 Capromys pilorides
AAATTTCAAAGCAAGATAGTAGAAAAGTAAAAATGGTTTAATGCATTGCATATTGTTAATCTTTAAATTAGTTGCTCAGATTACAAGATACAGGTATGAAAAATTGATTAAATAGCAAAAGCACAGACTTTTCTTTTAAACGTACACTTTGGATCTTACTTATTCTTTCAGCTTCTTACACTAGTTTCTATTCCTTCTTAACTTTACTTTGCCCTTTGGTGTTTTACTTTCTCTACAGTCTTAGTTCTAACTCACAACTTTCTTTCTTCAACCTCTGTAGGCAACTTCAAAGACTTTTTAGGAATGCTGTTGAATCTCCTGAGACAAACTTTTGGTTGGTTCACCTTGGCAATATTTGGCCTTTATTATAGATCTAGGCTACTTGTCATCCTTTCCAGTACAGACAATACAATATTTACACATGTGAGTCTGATTTATTTCAGTTATGAATATGATAACAAACTGCATCCATTTACCTATAAAAGGCTCAAGTTTTGTCCTTCTCTACAGCTGAGAAGTATTCTATTGTATAAAAAACAGATCTTTTCTATCCCTTCCTCAATTGGCTGGTATTTGAGTTGTTTCCAAGATTTCTGCTATAGCCATGGGTGCACATATATCACTGTTGTATAATGTTTTTAATTCTTGGAAAACATTGAGAATACTAGGAATAGCTAGGTCGAATGGGACCTCTATTCCTAGATTTTTGAGGAATCTTCACACTGCTTTCTGCAGTGGTTGCACTAGTCTACACTCCCATCATTGGTGGAGAAGGGTTACTTTTCCCACACAACACTACTAGCATGTTATTGGTTGATTCCCTGATTACAACTATTCTTTATAGAACAAGATTAATTTGTGTCCTGGAATGACCAATGGTGTTGAAATTTTTTAAAGTATGTATTTATTTGCTGTATGTATTTTTTCACTTGAGAAGTATGTATTCATCTCAGATTCTCATTTTTGGGTTGGGTCTTTGAATTTGGAGTTTCTGATTATTTTAATTCTTTATATGTCCTAGATGTAAGTCCTTGTCTAAGCAACAACTGATTAAAAATTTTTCCCACCCTTTCAGTTGTCATTTCACTCAGTTGGTGATTTTTTTTGATGTGCAAGGACTTTTTCGTAAGATGAGATCCCAGTTGTTGATTCTTTGAAGTATTTCCCATGCAATTTGTGTTTTATTAATGAAGTCTTTGCCTATAGCTATGTCTTCAATATTTCTACCTACTTTATCTTTCAGTAGATTTAGGATTTCTGTTTTAATATTTAGATCTTTAACCCATTTTGACTTTAGTTTAGTACATGGTGATAGACATGGGTCTAGTTTAGTCTTTGCCATGTGGAAAGCTAGTTTTTTTCTGACATCAATTATCAAAGAGGGTCCCCACTTCCCAGTGAACATGTTTGGCTTTTTTGTCAAAGATAAAGTGGTTGAGTGTGTTTTTAGTTGTGTATGCTATTCTAATGTGTTCCACTGATTTTCAGTTCTAGTTTTTTTTTTGCCAGTACCATGCTGATTTTATCACAATAGCTTTGTAGTATAGTTTCAAGTCAGGGACTGTGACACCTTCTTTTTCCTTTATTCGTCAGATTGTCTTTGCTATTCTAGGTCTTTCCTTGTTCCAAATGAATGTTTGGAATGTATTCTCTAGAACTTTGAGGTATGCTGCTGATACCTTAAAGTTCGGATTGATTTAAATATGTATAACAATTTTGTGAGTGTGGTATTTTCACTATGTTGGTTTTTCCTATCTAAGAGTAAGGAATATCTTCCATTTATTGATGTCCACTTCACTCTGTTTTTTTAATTACTATAATTTTTCAATGCATAGATCATTTACTTCCTTTATTAGATTGATTTCTAAGTATTTCACTTTTTGGCTACTATTTTAGAGGATGTGGTTTCCCTAATTTCTCTCTCAGTGAGTTTGTTGCCTGTATAGAAATGCTATTGATTTTTGAGTGTTAACTTTGTATCCAGCTACACTATTGAATGTAGTTATTAAATCTGGAATTGACTTCCAACTTGTAAATACAAATAACTTCCATACTTGAAGTTTTCCCTTGCTGTTTGGGATGCATCTGACACTTGGTCTGGACACACATGCATGGGACTTTATGTAACTCTCCTTTAATGATGGCACACATTCTATTGATCTAACTATATGCTAGATGACACAGTGTTAGAGGAAGTGCTGATATCAATTTTCTAATTCGATTCTACTGTTCTAAAAATCCTAAAACCATGTTGCCATTAGTAATTGCATTTTGAGAACATAGGCAATACCTTCTCCATAACAGATAGTTTTCACTCAGATGAAAATCTCAGTTTTTGTTTTACAATACTTAAAATGTCCCCTGGTTTTTCTACCAGTAGATTCATCCAAACCATTCAACTCCTCTTTTTCATATCATATTCCTAGCACAGAAGAACATGCTTACACATCTCATTGGGCTATTATGAGTACAAGGCAAGATAATGTATGTAAACACATATTAAAACTACTGGAAGTTCTGCTGAAGAACAATTTAATAAATTCCACAGCCAGTTTACCCCAGTGAATAAATACTCTTCATCACAGCTTGATAAAACTTCCTGGTGGTATACTTGAGTTCTAAAAATACCTGAGGCAGGGTATGTCAACGTGATCCTGCAGGGGAAAGGCAACTCTTGGCATCACCTCGCTAGCATGGTATCGTACCGGCAGGGTAGGGTGGGTGCAGAGCTAACTTTCTAGGTTTGTACTTTCCTCTCATTCTGCTTTAAGAGTGCATGAGTTCTCTGTTGCTGCATACCATTAATTTAATGCCACAAAACAACATATGTTTATTTCACAGTTTAGGAAACTGAACACAGCCTAGCTGGAGACTTTGTTCAGAGTTATAAGTCTATGTCACAAGGCTGGTCAGACTGCATTTTCATTTCTGACCTCAACTAGAAATGAACCTGCTACCAAGCTTTTCTGAAATTCTGGCAGAATTTATCTTTCATGGTTGTGTGACTAAAGGTCACAAAATTTTGATATTTTTCTATTGAAAGTAGGTAGAAGTCCTAAAAGCTGACTGAAGCCTGTCCACTTTTTCTCACCAATTGGACTTCTCCAATTTGCTACTACTTCTTTAAGTCTCCAAAGAGAAGATTTGGTTTAAATCTGTCAGGAGGAAGTCTTATTTAAAGGCATGCTATCATGAACATGATGTCCTTTGCCATGTAATACAGCCTGCTCATGGTAGTGACATTATCATTGCCATGGTGACTAGAAGCAAGTAATAGGTTTTGTCTACAGTCAAAATAGAAAGGATTGCCAAGAACATGGGTGCTACTGGACAAGACTAATCTGACTACCCTACAGTCCCTCCATCAAAGCAGTATCTATAGTTCACCAAAAGAACCAGGATTTAGGATAAGTTGGGGGGAAGTATATATGGCCATTGGAAAAAAAAAGTCAGAAAATGTACCCTCTCCCTTCCACTTTGCAGCAACCAACACTGAAATGAGAAATTGTCTTCTTGCCCACTTATAATATTGGGTAACTGACATCTATATCTGTGTGAGTTATATAGCAATGATATTCTGTCACCTGCCCACGTGTAGGATAAGAGGCTCTAATGAAATCTATTCAGAATCAAAAAATGACATCCCCTAAAGACTCACTAAATAGAGATGATTCAGATCTACCTGGAAAGGTGTACACTGGCTTCTCTGCTTACTCAGTTTTTGTTCCTTCTTAACTTCACTTTGCCCTGTGTTTTACTTTCTCTACAGTCTTAGTTCTAACTCATAGCTTTCTTTCTTCAACCTCTTTAGGCAACTTCAAAGACTTTTTAGGAATGCTGTTCAGTCTCCTGAGACAGACTATTGGTTGGTTCGCCTTCACAATATTTGGCCTTTATTGTAGATCTAGGCCAATTGTCAGCCTTTCTAGTACAGTGAATCCAAATATACCTTGCTTACACTAGCTGAATCTTGGAATGAGACCAACAGATTGAAGCCTATGGTTCAAAGTTTGTTCACTGAGCTTCTTGTGCAAGGACTTATAAATGAAAGAAAATGGGACAAGGCAATAGTGATCTTTTTCAGTCAAATAGGAAGCCAACTGCTACATCCTACTAAAGGCATTACAGTCTAAGGCCCTACAGTCATTTATAATAATTCTCAAGGAAATGAAAAGGGAACAAAATGAAACATTTGGATCTAGAAATAATATTTACAAGTTTAAAATTCCATACAGCAAGTGAATTAACATCATTACAGTTAATAGACTGCATTTTAATGACCCAGAATCTGGAAATTTTTGCAAAAGACATCAAAATTATTTCAAATCATGAATGAAACAAAAAGAAACTTAAAAGATGTATATTGCATATCTAATATGTAGATAATAAATATTTTAGAAGGAAAACTTAAATCAGATAGAAAAAGTAATAACTAAAGAAGTGGTGGGAATTTTAACTTTGGACATAGGCTGCACTTGGCTACATACTTTAAAGGGCACCTCCTCCTTTTACACGCATAGTTACACACCTCATAAAAACAATACCACAAGTAGAAACAATCTCTAAGGGATTTGTTGTGTCATAAGAAATAAGGAGGCCAAGAAAAATGTAACCATTTCCAACTCATGAAAAGTAGGGACTAGGGCAGAAGAATGTGATTTCTCAGTTTAGCTGCACAGAACAGCACTGATGCTGATGTTCCAGGTTCTTCAACAATAGCAAGGTGTGCAGGTTAATTAAATCTGGCTACCAGTAGAAGCCAAAGTAAACTCTCTTTTTTTATTATTTAAAAACTTTTAAAATTTATTTAGTACAGGGTCTTACTATGCAGCTTGGACTTGTAGTAATTCTTCCATCTCAGCCTCCCCAGAGCTGGGATTACACATGTGAGCCACCACACCCAACTCATCATGCCCAAGGCGTTGGCATGGCATGGGGTACCTGGATCCAATCCGGGTCCTTGCACTTGCCAAGCTGGCACTTAGGCCACTGAGCTATCTCCCCAGCTCCCCAGCTATCTCCCCAGTTCTCTTTAAAAAAGCACTTTTTCCATCAAGACTAGTCACTGCTGCAGTGGGGACAAGATCTTGACACTGACAATTTACAGGAGGGGATCACGGTTTTTAGAGACTTCAATCTATACTTGCCAGGCTCCAGATCAGGAAGGGCAAGGTGGAAGGGTCCCTGGAGGAAGCTGTTTGTGTCTTGTGAGGCAAGAACAGAGAGAAGAGAGGAGAGTGGAGGGAGATACACCCTTCCAGGTCAGGCCTCCTGGGAAGGGAAGGGCCTATCGTGACCGGCACCTGTTGCCTCAGTTCAGCATTTATCAGTGGATCAATTCTCTGATGAGGGTAGTGCTGCCATGATCCATCTTATGAGAGTCTTTCCATACCTATGAGAATCTTTATTATTATTATTATTATTATTATTATTATTATTATTATTATTATTATTGCTGGCTCAGCCTACCCTGGGGCTGGCACAGCACCTGGTGTGCCAGAAACTCGCCTAAGCAGGTGCTTTAGATCGCTGAGCCATCTTGCCAGCCCCCTTACCTATGCGAATCTTAAAGGACATTTTAGATCTCAACCAAAACAAAAGCCCAGAAAACTCTTAGCATTTAAGACTAAGCAATAAGCTTAAAAGAAAAGGCCAAATCAATTAAAGTCAAAATATAATAATGATATTCAGCAGAAATAACAGAGAACAAATTTAGATCCTTAAAAGTGCAAAAGTTGAAAATAATAAATACATATAGCAGACCAATATTTCAAATGCTTAAAGAAATTAAAGATACTATAAGAAACAGCGTGTGAATAAGAGACAAACAGAAAAGCATTTTAAGTTTTTTTAAATAATGACTTTGGACTTTTTTTGGGGGGAGGGGGGATGGCTCATCCCATGCTGGGGGTGGAGCTAACGCGGCATGTGGTGCCAGGGATCAAACCACTGTACCCTCCCGCTGCCTAAGCTTACCTAAGCAGGTGCTTTAGACTGCTGAGCTATCAAGCCCGACCCTGATTTTGGACATTTACCACATCATATACAAAAATTAACTCATAACATATAAAATTATAAAACTATTATCTAGGAGCACATGAATTATTCATATGTAAATATTCATGATTTTTGCAATGGATTGCTATCCATATTTATCAAAAACTATGAAGTTACAGTTGGGACCCAAAGCATTCTCCATAGGGTCATTGGTTACCAACTGGATGGGATTTTAGGAAGTGGCTGGATCATGTGAGCTCTAATTTTAGCAAGCAGTTTTAAATCCACTGCTATATTCATGAGCTGAGTGGGTTTATGAGGAAGTGGGGCCCAGTGGGATGAAGCAGGCCACTGTGGGCATGGCTGTGAAAAATAGTCTTTGTCCCCAGCCCTTCTTCTCTGCGTCTTTCCTTCTCTTGCTCCATGTGAGCTGCCACAAAGTCAACAGCTTTCTTTTGCCTTGTCCTTCTTCTGTCAGCCTCAATACACACCAAAAGGTAATGCAGCCCATGGGCCATGGAGTGAAAGTTTTGAAACTGTGAGCTGATTTTTTTTTTTTTTTTGAGACAGGGTCTCACAGTGCAGTTAAGGCTGACCTTGAACTCACTATGTAGCTGAGGCTGACTTTGAACTCACGGTGATCCTACTGCCTCAGCCTCTCAAGTGCTGGGGTCACAGGTATGTGTCACGTTGCCTTGCAAGGGCAGCTGGCTCCCCATTGCAGAATTGAACCCCAGTCTCCCATGTGACTGGTGGGGATACTCCCAATTATACTAACACGGACAGCTTTTACTCTTTAAGTTGATTTTTTCAGATGTTTTGTCACAGAGAGATGGCTAATACATATGACAAAACAAAATACATACAACTTGAACTTCGTGAATATTTTGGGAAATATTTTTGTTATTCAAAAATATTATCAAGAAAGTGACAGATAACCTTCAAAGAGAAAGAAAATGGGTGTAAATTATACTATCTGATAGGGATGCACCTAGACTATATAAAGAATTCCTACAAGTCTTCAGTAAGAAGACAAATTTTAAAATGAGTAGGAATTGGATATATATTTCTTTAAAGATATACAAATGACCAAAAAGCACATGGAGAAAATGCTCAACACCATTATTAAAGCGAAAATCAGAACCAAAGTGAGATATATTGTATGCCCTAAGATGGCCAGAATTAGAAAATCATTAATCGTTGTTAGTCTGTGAAGAAAACGGAACCCCTTACCCTGCCTATGGGAATGAAAACTGCTCTACTTACTTTGTAATAATCTGGTAGCTTCTCAAATGGTTAATCTTACAACTCAGCAATCTATTCTTGTGCCAGTAGAAAAGGATTAACAGCATATGTCCACATAAATCTCCTTCATAAATGTTTATAATAGCCACAAAGGTGCAAGCAATGTGCATGTTTATCAGCTGATAAATGGTTAAGTAAATGTTGTACATTGATACAGTGGAATACTGCTTGACAAGAAAAGGTTCAGCAACTTATGCCTAATCCTTAAGAACATGCAACATGAAAGAACTCAGCCAGAAAGGAGCTATGGACCCATTTACATGAAATTTGCAGAATTAGGTGAGTTTATAGAGCTGAAAAGTAGAGTATTGTTTCCTGACCACTGCAGGCAATGGAGATTTAGAAGTTATAGCTTTGGTGATGCATGTCTGTAATCCCAGCTCTTGGGAGGCTGTAAATAGGTAGATCACTAGGAGTCCAGGTTAGTAGTGAGACCCTGAACACCCTGTAGACCCACCCTCCCAAAAGAGAAAGAAAAAGAAAAAGGAGTTATAGCTAAATGATTTAGGGTTGCCTTTCAAGGGAGTGAAAATAGTCTATAAAGTAAAATCTACAATGATAATGCTCTGTGCATCTGTGAATTTATCAGACACCATTACCTTCTAATTTTTTTTAAAAAATTATTTTAACTATTTATTTATTTATTTATTTATGCATTTGGTATGGAGTCTCACTGTGCAGCTCAGACTCACAGTGATCCTCTTGTCTCAGCCTTCCCAGTGCTGAGATTACAGGTGTGCACCACCGCACCTGCTTTCAGTGTCCGGCACGGTGGCATGATATGCAGCACCAGGAATCAAACCTAGATCCTTGTGCTTGCCAGGCAGGCACTTAGACTGCTGAGCTATCTCCCCAGTCTACATTCTAATCTTTAACTTGGTAAACAGTATGTTGTTAAAAAAATAAATAAAAATAACCCTTAAAATGTTGGAGAAACAAACTAATAAAAGAGACAAAATTAATCACATGTTTTAAAAAATCTATTGGCAATTGTACTGCAACCAAAAAGCTGGCTTTATAAAGTCAATTCTGTCAAATCTTTTTTCCTTCTTTATTGAAAAAGCAGTACTAGAAAATTCTTAAAATTGATGGCAGCTATTTACCTAAAACCAATATGATCTATAACAACTCAAACTGGCAAAACAAAAATGTCTGCTTGAAGTGATAATTCATCTTTAGTAATGATGATAAGACGGCATTTACTAGTCATCTACATGTTTTCCCTTTATCATTTTTGTTTTATTCCCTGCATTTTAAAATAGAGGAAATTGAGCTTTCAAAATTAAGAGGAATTTCTTTAAAGTCACACAACTAGGGGCTGAGGAGATAGCTCCATGGCACAAATGCCTGCCTGGCAAGTACAAAGTCGTGAATTCGAACCCTGGTCCTGCAAAAACTAACTAACTAACTAAATAAAGTCACACGACTAGTGAATGACGTAGCTGGAATTTCTAGTTAGTCACCATCTCCTGCCTTTTGCTATTCGTAGTATTCCCACACATATTAAGTACTCAATAAACCTTACTTCACCAGATCGTTTCCTCTCACTGAGACTGCAGTTTTTCTGGGTGAAATGAGAGCAGTCACTCTGTGTCTTTGCTTTGATTTGCCTACAACCTCTGTGCATACAGTTCGTACCAGAAAGATAAAGATGAAAACATATTAGTGCTCTGGGAAGTTAATCCAGGGCATTAACGTACTTAATTAAAGAGACTTACTTATATAACATATCAAGTAAAGTGAACCGAACATAAAAATCATGTAGAAGGATTCGTATAATCTATGACATGTATATCAGCATCTTAAACGTTTCTTTTTAGATATGCATTTTTTACACTAAATTTTCTTTTTCTTAATTATTTGAACAACTGTATCTGCTTTAAGTGTAATTTGAATTGCACTAGCGGATTCCCAGCTACTGTTAGAATCTCCTGTTTCGGGTAAACGGAATTAAAAGTGATGAGTTCAGGCCCAGAGAAATACATGCAAGAGCCCCACCCCCAGTGTTTGTAACTTCCAGGAATCCAGGCTGGAGGCTTCCTGCAGAGCCCCTGAGCTGGCTGTGCAGTTGTTCAAAGAGCTGCACCAAATTCCACCCTCTGGAAGGGAAACCACAGATAGCAGAGCTGTGCTCCTCAATTAGATGCCTGCAATCACCTTTTGATCCTGTGACCCTGACACTTTCTCTGTCCTCTTGCCAGAGCCCCAGTGTCTGGCTTAGGGAATATTCCACTCCTCCCCCAAGCCTTTGAATGACAACATTTTTGCTACAGTACTTTAACGCTCTAATAAATTCCTCAGTTGTGGTTAGTATACCAGACTATTTAGACAAAGTCCACAAACTGTTTGGACTGCGGGGGAGGTTCTGGCGTTCGCCTTCTCAGACTGGTTCAAACCCTTCCAGAGGGCCTCGGATGTGATCATATTTTCAGGAGGATTCTGGAAAAGGCTTCTTGAACTAACACCATCCTCAAAGTCACCTGGAAAATCAGGGAAACTCATGTTGTACTGATGATATAAAGTCACCCAGTGACTTACAAAAAAAGCCCCACATCATCTGATTTTCTTGTAGGAAAAAAAAAAGTGGTACAAAAGAGACTTGCTATGGAATTAGCAGCCACAGCAGGAAATTCAAATACTAGTGACTCCAGACCCTGGAGAGATAGATTAGTTGGAGATCTGTTTTGTTTGGCCTGTTTGACCGAGTTAAGAGAATTTTAGACACCCAGAGCCCATTGGGCTGCAGTGTATCTTCTGAGTACTGGAAATATGGCTTCTTGAGAATAAGAAATTTAATTTTTAACTTGAATGTTAGTTAGTCTAAATATAAAGACTGTTTAATTCAGTTATTTAAACAACTTTTAAGTATGTTTGACACAACTTGGGGATATGAGTCTATTTTTTAAGCTACACATTTTATTAAACCCTACACATGAAGTATTTCTGATGAGATATAGTACAACTGAAGACTTTAATATTAAAACAAGGTAAATTAGGATTGGAGGTCCCATTCAACCATAGCTATTCCTCTCCTGGGTACTTTTCCACATGCATTGAAAATATCATGCCACTGTGATATATGTGCACCCACATCTATAGTGGTGTAATTTGTCATAGCTAAATCTTGGAAACAATTCAAATGTCCATCAATGAAAAAATGTATAAAAACTAAAAGGTCTGATATTTTTACACTAAAATTAGATATCTGTGTAATGGTGTTGTACTTAAACTCTAGTTCCTATGGGCTGGATCCTCTTATACTCTTGACAATTTTATTGCTGTTGTAATGAATGCCATGAAATAATCCACATCAAAGAAATTAATTTTATATTAATTCAGTCGTACTGCAAATGCAGCTCCAGAACAGGTGCTACTAGGCACTACAAGTCCCGTGGTTTTACAGACCTGTAAACAAAACATGTGACATAGAATGAATCATAAACAATGAAAAGCAGTGCAGCAAGGCCTCGATATAAGCCATGTCAGGGTGACCAGACAATATACAGGGCATCCAGATAAATTGGACTTTCAGATGAAGAACAAATAATTTTTTATGTTCTATGTAACACAAAGGTGTCCTGTATTTTATTTGCTAACTCTGACAACCCCAAGAAGCAGTCTAAAGAGTATCAGAGAAGAAAGGAATTTCTTCTCTTGGGGATTCTATCCCAGGTCTACAAAGGTCTGATGATGTACACGGAATCGCCATCTTTCTTTAGCGAATAATCAATGTCTGCCTTGCCTTTGCACTGCTATACTCTGCTCACCTGTAGATAAGATCTGGCTTCTGCTCAGTTCTTGTGCAGTTGAGAGACAGGACAGCAGAAACAGTACAGTTTATGCCACTACGTTTATAACTTTTCTCTTGGTCCACAGGCTGCCATCTCAGTAGCAGTTAGAATATCAGACTAGATGCATCAAATCCACAGGGAGTCTATATCAGACAAATTCATGGACATGGGCAAGGTACAAGGTTTCTCTACTTGCAATGGACAAAAAGCTTAGGAATGACAAAGGACCTGGTCTCTAATAGAAAGATCATGACAATGGTAAGATGGCTGTAAAAACATGATGACCTTTATGTTTCCTTCCCTACTTTTTTTTTTTTTTCATTTTAAGGTAAAAAGAGAGGAAGTAGGGAGGGCACCTCGAGAAGACATTGTAGAAGTGGGAAAATAACCTCATTTGCATCCACAGCCTCTTGTTGAGCCCAAGAAATCTCATAGAACCTACCAAGTGCCCGGGAAAACAGAAGATCCCGGTTGTACCATGTACAGTTGTCTCTATCTTCAGACAATTGATTCCAGGGCTCCACCTGAATATAAAATCTTGGGATGCTCCATTGCTGCAGATAAAATGGTATATTGCATGTCATATACCCAATCTTCCTATATATTTTAACTCATCCTCAAATTACTTCTAATACAATATAAATGTTACATGACTCATTGGTATACTGTATGGTCTAAGAAATAATGGCAAAGAAGCAACACCTGAACTTCTCAGTGCTGATGTGAGATCTTAGACCACAGCACACGATCCTGGTTAACTGAATGAATAGATGTGGATGACATAGATATCAAAGACCTTTTTTCCTGGGTTTGTACTACTGGAGAATTCATTGCTAGAAGGTGTCATCTGACATAATTTACTTAGTGCTTCCTTGTCCTTAGAGAGGGGCACATTGTACCCTGAAATGCTGTCTTTGTTCCCATCTCTCACTGCTGATTTGGAACAATACCAGGCTTCCCTGGTATTGAGTTGACTGGAATAGTTCACCTCTGTGATTCTTGTTCTTGGATTTGCCATACTCACGCATTTCTAGTCATTTCAGAGGAGTGCCATGGGTGACAGAGACGACTGCTCTGCCATCAAAAAGATAAACTTGAGACATTCACAGGTAAATGGATGCACTTTGAGACCATAATGTTAAGTGAGATCAACCAGGTGCACAAGCTTCCATATTGCATGGTTCCTCTTACATGAGGAACCAAAACTATGAATACTGTAAAGAGCAAAAGAAAAGGAAGATGATAGGAAGTCATGAGATCCTTTTTTTAAATGGGAAAGGGAACAGGAGGGAAGAGAAAGGGGATAGAGAAAAAGAAATGGAAACAGAGCTTCAGCAATGGGGAAGCAGATTAAGAATTAGAAGGAGTGGGGAGGGAGGACGGTCATAAGAGAACCGAGATGTGCTGTGCATTCGTGCCAACTCCCCATGTAAATATCATCAGAATACATTGCAGAAAATGTACTAATAAAACAAGAGCGCCATGAAATCCTAAAAGAAAAGTAATTTTAATTAAGAAATTTAATTAGGATATATGAGGTGGGTGGGAGTAGGATCAAATCAAAACAAAATTTAAGATTTCCAGATAAAGCCATCCTACATGCTTGATTTTCTGAGTCACGAAGCCACTACTTTGGTGGCCCATTGTCACACTAAGTACCAGACAGCAGGCTTTTGACTTTTTGTTCAATAAATGCTTACCATGATTAAGCTGCAGACCAGAGTGATTGTGAAACACTGTTAATGATTTCTTCATCCACTTACTGCAAATAAACATATAACTTTGATTGATGACATCTTAGTATGAGTACAGAAACTTCTTAAAGATGAATAGGTATAACGTATGTTGATAATATTATATGGATGTTGACTCTGTAGATAAATATAAATAGTGTTTTTAAATATAAAAAGAATCACAACATATGACATCAAAATAGGTCAGAGGATAAATATGTTTAAAATGTGCAGTGGAGGACCAGCAAGATAGCTAACTGACCAAACACCTGCTTAGGCAAGGTCAGAGACCTGGGTTCAGTCCCCAGCACCACGTGCCCTGCTGGCCCTATCTCTGGGTGTGCTGAGCTGGACACCAAGTCTGGGTATGGCACATGTCTGTAATCCCAGCGTGGGGGAGGCTGAAAAGAGGAGGATCATTAGGAGTCCAAGATGTGTAGTGAAGTCCTGTACCAAATACACTAAAAACAGTTTAAATATTCAGTGGCTTTGCTTTAACCTAGGAAGAGGATCAGCATAGCAATGGACATTATATTTTGATATTTATTAATATTAAAACAAGTGCTGTAATTCATAGCACAACTAC
>PVKN010027862.1:0-13367 GCA_004027915.1 Capromys pilorides
TTGTTGACCAATAATTCATCATTTTTGCATTTTGATGTGACAAAATTTGTGAGCTACTTTTTCATAATATTCTATATGCTAAGGTAGTGTTAGCTTTCACAATTTGGAAAGTAGATGTACTGGCATATGACAGAAATTAGTCAATTTGTGAAAATTTCAAAAATGTGTGAACCATGTCTCATGTAATCTAAACTTTGAGGAGTTATATTAGCTGGTGAAAAGAGCAGTGATATTTAGAACTGTTAGCATGATAAATTTTATACATTTTTAAATTAACCATTTAAAATACTATGGGTACTTAAACTCTTTATTCTAAATTATATTTCTTGGAATATTCTTTATAGTTGCAGAATTTTGTTACATTGTAGCTTAAATTTTATATTATACATTTTAAGCAGGCCAGCTGCCTTAGTTACTCTTCTCTCATTGCTGGGATAAATACCCGACACTCAAAATGAAGGAAGGAAAGGTTTATTGAGATCACAGTTGTTGGAGGTTTCAGTCCATATTCAGCTGGCTCCAAGGCAGAGAGGCACATGGCAGAGGGCAACCTTCCATGGCAGCTGGTAAGAGCAAGAGTGCAGGGACAGCTAGCAGCAGCTCCAGCAGCTAACTACTCTTCCTACCTTACATTGAAATACAAGTCATCTGCCCCAGGGAGGGTGGGGCAACCATGTGCACAATAATCATTCACAAATTCCAGAAGCAGCCCCATGACCATATGAGGCTTTGGAGGGACACCTATACAAAAACCGTAACACCAGCCATAAAGATTCATCTTCACTTTGGACAACAAATGATTATATGTATTTGTATTATCTATATTATCTCTAGTATAGAATGTATGATGTTATAAATGATAAGTATTGCATATTATATAATATTTTGGGTTTTTTTCTGTAATGCAGAAAATAAAATAAAAATATATGCTAACTACCTTAGCATATATATATATATGGCTACTCCAGGTATCAGCAGGAACAATGCTGCCTGCCATTCATCTGAGCACAATTTTTTTAGACACATTCTTAAGAGCACAAGCAACAAAATCACAAAGAGACCCAGGGGGAGGGACTGTATCAAAACAGAGAGCTTATGCATTTCAAAAAATAAAAAACAAATAAACAAAACAAAACAAAAAATAATCAAGTGGCTGGCCAGATAGCTCAGCAAACTAAAGTGCCTGCTTAGGTAGGCACAGGGACTGGGCTTGGATCTGCGTGCCATGCCAGCCCTGCCCCCGGCATGTGCTGAGTGGCTGATGGAGACTAGGCGAGGTGGTGGCGGTGCCTACAATCCCAGCACTTGGGAGGCTGAAAACGGGAGAACCCCTATGAGTGCGATCTGTGTAGTGAAATCCTATAGACTGTACTAAATTTAAAAAAAAAAAGAAACAAGAAAGAAGCAAGAGAAGAAGGAATTCACCTTCAAAACAGGAAAAATAGTTTTCAGGTTTTACATCTGATAGAATTTTAATGTCTAAACTTTATAAGGAACTACAAAAAAAGTGAACAACAACAAAACAACCTTAAAAAATCTGAGATCAAGAAACATCTTTCTTTTGTTGTTGTTAGCATCAGACCAGTTTTATTTTTAAGTGATGGTGCACAAATGTTTTCAACAGAAGGTATGCCAGTGGCTAACAGGTATATAAAAATATTCAGCATCACTAACTATCCAAGCGGTGCAAATGAAACTTGGAAATATTGCCTGACTACTGCTAGGTCATTTATTATGCAAAAGACTAAAAACTAAAAAATAATAATAATAAAAAAAAACAAAGCTGATTGGGATGCAGAGCAAGAAGCTTTCCTACTCTGTTAGTGGGAATATAAATGAGCATAAGAATTTAAGAAAATGATATGGATATTCTTCAATAATTAAACATATGACTAACATACAGTCCAGCAGGTCCACTTCAGGGTAAATGTCCAAAAGAAATGGAATCAGCAGGGGGAAGAGGCGCTGTCTCTGTGTCCACCTCAATGCAGCCCAGCCTGAAAGCCTCAGCAACTCTCCTGTGGGCAGTGTGATGGAACCTGGAGGATGCTGTGCTGAGAAAACTAAGCTGAAGTCCAGCGCAGTTGGTCGGATCTCCCTCCTGGGGAATCCTCTATGCTGGGCCCACTCAAGGTGCGAGGAGAGCTGCCGTTCCCAGAGGCTGAGACGAGCGGGAGTGAGACCCGGACGTGCAGGGGCTGCTCCGGGAGTGCAAAGGCACAGCCCTGCAGGAGGAACCCATCCCCGTGTTCTCTTGAAGAACTGGGGGGCCGCCATTAGCAATAACACACCGTGGATTTCAAATTAGCTGGTGGGGAGGATTTTGAATGCTCTTGCCATGAAGAAATAAAAAAATTATTTAAAGTGATAGATATGCTAATGACCTTAATTTGAGCATTGTATGATAGATACAGGGCTTAGAACATCACCTTACCCTAAAATACACACTAGCCAGAAATGCAAACAATTATGGATGAGTGTAAAGTAAGAAAAAAAAAAGAAAGAAAGAAAGAAAAAAAAGCAATTAAAATAGCCAAAGTGAAGCATCTCAATTCTCCACTATCTTGGGTATATGTAAATTCTCCAGATAAAATCTCTGAATATGTAGCTTCACCGAGTTCCTAGGCGGAGGAACAGAATTTTGAAACTACAGTGGCCCTTACCTGTCGGAGAGGTTACGTTCCAGACACCCCTGTGAGAAGCGAAAATCAACAAAGTAGCAACGTTATATTTATTTCAGTATATACTGAAATGTAATATATATATGAATGAAGCCTTTTAAGGGTTTATAACCTTTCCCACACTTTTAAGAACACTTTCAATATTCTAATCCCTTTTCTAAATTCGTAAATTCTACATAATTTTAATAACATATGTACATTGCACAGCACTGCATAATCCCACCATATAGCAAAGAATCTAAGATAAATAATTTAGATTAATATTTTTGAAACCCTGCCAGACAGTGATTCTGTGAAAGTCGAACGCGAAGCAGCAGAGCTCCACCCGCGGCCGCTGCGCGAGGCGGGGCCAAGCTGAGCGCGGGTCTCCGTTTCCTCGTCTGCTCGAGAAGGGAGCTCGCAGAGGGACTGCCGTCAGGGTGCCGCCCTGGAGTCTCCCCCTGGGCCCAGGACTGGCTGCGGCAGGCTTGCGGCGCGTCCGACGCTTGGCTTACGCTCGCAGCCTGCACGGCCTTAGCTGGGGGTGCAGTCAGGCCCCCAAGCGACGCCCACAGCACCCCGAGGCTCCGCATCCCTGGGGGCCCTGTGGCTTCCCCTGCCGGGCACTCGGGCTTCTGTATGAGCTTCAGTCTTTCATTTCTCCCAATCTTGTATTCTGAGGATACTCTGTGCGCACAAATGATAAAAGCAGTTTTGTTCTCCTGTTAATCTGCCTTATGTCAGTGCTATCTGTAGCCCAATAAAAGAAATTTGAGGGTGAAGGAAGGTCCGTGCCCATGCGCCAGCACCACTCCGGACAGTCCTGCGTAACCCCAGCTCTCGGTGTGGTGTGCTGGGGAAGTCCACCTCAAACTGGCTATTTGGGCCTCATGAAGATAAATTTCTCTTAAGGTGGAATTAAATCACTCATAAGGAATGACTCAGCAGTTTTCTGGCTTTTAAAAATCTATCAATAAAAAGAGCAGCGCCGAACGTGGTGGGAAGTGCACACCTAGAATCTCTGGCGCAATATTAGGGGACTCTCGTTCAGTGTCATCTGAACTGCAACATGTGGCCCATGCTCGCTGGCATGCATGCGTGTGTAGGCATGGCTCTCACCCTAGCTGGTCTCCTTCACTGTAAATACTGCATGGTAGTTTCACTCAGTGAAATATGAACCCTATAGCTATCTGGAGCTTAAAAATGAAACATTTGTAATTTTTACAATAAATATACTTTTTTTTTTTTTTGATGGAACCGGAGATTGAACTCAGGCCCTTGCGCTTGCCAGGCAAGCACTTTTTCTACTGAGCTATCTCCCTGGCCCCTCAGTAAATGTACTTTTAAAACAACCTAAGGTTTAAGTTAGTTGTGTAGTCCATGACCCGGAATGGTGCATGTGCCACCACTGCGTCACAGTGTGTGGGTGCCTGGTAATGACACTGCCGTATGCGGTTCAACCAAGTTCCATGTTGCAGTGCGTTCGTGTGCACTGGATGTATGTCTTTATTTTCAGTGGAAGCAAAGTCACTGTGGTTTTCATGACTATTTCAAATATAAACACACATGGGTCTTTGGCAAATTCCACAAACACAGGATAACAATGAGACATTGAGGAATAACCTATTTAAGAAAGCTGTAAAACAAATCCTACCACAGAACTACCTCCCTCCCCTGCCCCCATTTACCCTTCCTGGAAGAGAAAGCTCCCGTGGTGTTTCACCTCTGAGCGAGCCACGCCATATGTGGCCCTGTCTAAGTAGCAATAGGCCTTTGTGGCAGCCACTTCTCCTCTTCACTTAATCTGGCCCCGCTTACTAAAGACGGAGAGCAGCTCAGTTCTGCGATATGCATAGGCTGGAGCAGGGGCTGGCATGGGGAAGTGTAATTTGACCATATTTTTTGAGTGAAAATTAGATTATGGATAACTATCAGGAAAATCGTGTTTATATTTCTATTAACCTCTTGATACACAATTCTCTTGTGACAAATTTAAGTCAACAGTTTTACGAACTGTATTCTACTTAAAATACCTTTTCTCTGATTGGCATTTCCTCCAGGAAAGAACGAGTACTCTCACTTTGGCTAACCAAGTACGGCTACTCCAGTGAGGAAACGCTGGAAGGACCGATCTGCACCTGGACCGCTGCTTGCGATTCTTTCCTACAGAGGCAGGTGGGACGAGGGGAAGCAAGCTTGTAATTAGGGCGGTCATCTATAAAAGTTAAAATTTCTTTCTTTGAGATTGTTCTAGGCATTAAATATTAAAATACTGTTATCTTTCAGCCACAGAGTATTTGCGAAGTACTTTTTAAAAAAAAAAAAAAAAAGTCCTCCAACCTGTCTATTAATATTATTTTGTTGTTGTTGTTGTTACCTGGGATTAAACTCAGGACCTTGTGCTTGGCAGGAAGATGCTTATGCCATTCAGCTATCTCCCCAGCCCAAATCTGTCTATTAAATGTGAGTTCCGAACATTCCACAAGATATTCATCAACATCCAGAATTACTTCAATAGAAATCTGTGACGTATGTTTGTATTCGCACAAAGATAACCATTCACCAACGTCAACCTTTGCCAATGGCCAGCTCATTGTTCTCTAACCCCGTGCCACGTTCTCATGAAGTCAAGGTTCGGGACTGCTGACGTGGCTTTAATGTACCATGGCCACGAGGGAAGGGTTGGTAGCATTTATCTGGCGTCATCTGCCTGTGCTCCCTCAGCGGGCTAAGCGGGTCGACCTCTGCCCTCCAAAGGGTGAGACCGGGCAGGTCGAGGTCCCAGCCTCACAGCCCAGGAGGGCCTGCGCGCAGTCAGCCCCAGTCCCACTAGCCCCGCCTCTGACTCCTGGAGCTGAAGGAGAATTGTATCGGACCTTAATTTTCCATAACAGGATCTGAGAGTTTGCAAAGCAGCACAGCGGAGCAGCCCTTCGCCTTTCGCAGCCCAGTCTGTCTGGAGCCAGGAAGGGCTTGGCTCATTCAGCGCACCCCAGGGAGAGAAGTGATTCCTATTTTTGCATGCGCAAGGCCCAGCCCACGTTGCTCCTCCAAGGATGCCCAGTTAGCTGGGACAGGCTGGGAACCTCGTGCCTCAGCTCTGGACACCCACACAGAAGCGCTGCCGCTGGCGGGCGAGTATTTGCAACATTTAGAAGGTGCGTTTAGTTTTAGTTCATTCGACCCCTACTTCAGTAAGACCCCCATTTGCACAGAGCTGGGCCGCAGGCTTTCGGAGGTACGAATGGACCTCGCATTTGGTTTTTTGATGCTTAGCACTGTGTGCTTGGGTCAAAGGTCTGTAAGACTCAGTCTGTCGGGATTATGAGTGAGTCTGAAAACACAGCAATCACTCGTAAGTCAGGAGCCCTCGGTTTCATGAACGCAGTTCTCCCCACCTCTCCCCACCGATGTAAATTGAATTGGAGGAGGACAGAACGAAATTTCCCTTAAGGTCAACGCTGCACCTAACCGTGGACTATGGCTTGGTTCACTTTCCGTCTGGTTTGGGACTAGAATCACGAGACACACAAAGTCTACAGATGAGGCCCCGCTACAGATGAGAAAAATGGTGCACCTGTCTCATTCCCAATAAGATTGTAAGCTCCTGGGTTAGTCATGATGAACACAGTTCTAATAGATGCTTAATGAACACAATTTGCTAGGAACTGGTACATTCATTCTCCTACATTGTCAACATTGCCCCGTACAATTTCCAATGGGTTGAACTTAAGGAGCAGCAGCAGAACAGCTGTAGACTTTGGCCTCTTTCCAACCTGGGGCTCGCAGGTCTCACAGCATTGGGTGCAGTCTATCGTGAAGTTTCCAGGTCATTTCTAGGCTCATGGAGTAAGAGCTTTGAGCAGGGACAGTGTGGCTACTGGGCTTCCTGCTAGCAGTCGCAGCAGGCTTTCCTCCCGCTCCAGGGTGGATCCCTCTTCCAGGTTCTCCCGCCCTGTTTTCTTCTCCACTGTCCCAGTGTGTCCCACCTGGCAGCCTCCTCCAGCTGGCTCCTCCCCTCTACCTCTGCTAGGGAGGAGCCCGATAGCTTTGCAAGAACTACTGCTTAGGATGCTGACAGTCTTGCCTCCGTTCTCTCCCGCCTTCTATCTTGGGCCATTTTGGAGAAAACCCAAGCAAAACACTCAGAAGCTATAGGAAGCTCTGTTGCCAGGGTGACTTGGGGACAAAGCACTGGGACTCCTGGCGCTGCCACCTTGAGCACACTGTGAACAGCAGGACAGAGCCCCATTGGGTGGGGCACCTGGGCAGGAACCTGGAGAGGGACAGGAACTGGCTTTTCCCGTGTGGACTGCAGTGTGTGGGCAACAGCGGGCTCTGGATCCGTGACTCTAAGACAAGGTGGCGGTGGCGGGGAGCCGCTGTCCTGCGGGTGCTGCAGCTTAGCACTGGCTGTGAAGGTTGAAGAGAACAAAGGAACAGCAGTGACCACCCTGCAGCACCCCTGTCACCTGTGCCCCAGGGCCCTCCTGGGGTCCTGCTGTGCCAGGATAGGCAGGGTGACTGGACTGAGAAGGGGCCTCCTGTGGTCAGGGGGCTGTCGCCCCCTCACGCTGGCCAGAGTGGTCAGGGCAGAACGGACCAGGCCCAGGACTGTTTTTCCTTGGTTCCTTCACCAGGAAGTCTGTCTCTGTCCCGGCACATAGGGCACAAGTCTGCCCCATCAGTGTCCCTGCCTGGGAAGGGTCTAGGCTCACCTGGCCCCATGTGCAGGTTCCCTGGCAGGTGCGGCCAGGCTGGAGCAGCACCCTGCTTCCCTAGAGAGCACAGCCGGTGGCAGTGCCGGCTCCCCTCGGTGCTCACCTTCCCTGCGACAGCTCCAGGGGACAGGGTACATCGTCGCTACCCTTCTGGAGTATATCACTTCCATCCAGGTGACTGTAACGGCCCTCATTTATTTATTTTTATTTATTCATCATTTTTTATTCTTTCATTTTTCACTTGAAAACTCTGTAATACACGCCAGGCACTTTACGAAGGAGTGGCGAGGGCCCGTGGACAGTGCCAACCTGGTGATGGCCACGTGGGTCTCTCCTGCGTGGCTCCTTTCCTGTGTGGGCAACACCTGCTCCCCAAAGACATTCGGAGAGCTGGATTTGTACCACACCTGGCAAAAGGAACCTTCAAGCGCTGCCCCCGCTGCCTGGACCACACCCTCCCCCCTCGGCCTCTAGGTTCCTTCCTGACTGCCTTGTGGCTCTGGGGAGCCATGTGGACCAACCACAACTTCAGGCAGTACCAGGAATGATTTCAGGGGTGGTTATGGAATCCAGAGCTCAGAGACAGACGTGCTGTGTGGTCGCGCCCGCCGAGAGGCCAAGCGGGACACCCATCTTCCCGTTACTATTTCCTCAGAAGCAACGCAAGGGTTACCCTAAGGCATTTCCTTCAAGGTGACACCAGGTTGCCCTTGGGAAAATCTGAGGACAGCTGTCTGCAGCAGAAGGCTTGCAGGGAGCAACCCCAGCGGAGGATTCTCTCCTGTGGTCACAGATGAAATACAGCAACACACGCAAAGACAAATGTTAGCAGGAAGTTAATGTTCTCACACTGCAGACCAAGCAGACCTTTAAGATACAAGCGTGTTAAAATTCCCAACAACATGAGGATGGCGCCGTCATTATCATTACAGCATTCACTTGACTAAAACTCTAGTATCTGCGGTGGTTTCATAAAACTGGTGATTATGTTGGAAGGGTTTTCTCTGCATGCTCCGGCTGTCTTATTTACTTAAGGGAAGATTAAGTGAGAGCTAAAGCCGAGCAACAAGAGGCTTGATTATTTTCACAACACTCATCTCTAAAATCTCATATAGATTTGAAGCAAAGCGTCTCCTTACCACTAGAAATCGGAGGCCACAGCATGAACACAAAAGAGTACCACGGTTTCTCTTAGAATTACGCAGCGAGATGAGAAGTGGAAAAATAATTAATGTGCTTCTTTCTCTTCATTTCCTTGTCTGGAAAAGAAAAGTTATTGTGGTGAAAATCTCGTCTAATCATTTGACTCGCAATGTTAAGGGCTTCTGTCGCCTTCTCTCCTGGAGGACCACTCCACTGTGGAGGATATGCCAACAGTCCAGTCTTAAGAAGACATTTTCCATGAACCCAAATCATAACCTGTGTTCCCACAGCCACACGTCCTCAACCAGGAGGACTCTGGGATGGCAGCCCTCGGGACAAACCTGCACAGAGGCCAGGCCCCATGAGTGACCGCTGTCTGCGTGGAGGCGATGGGGAGCTGGTCCCTCCTCCCACCCCAGCTGTGTTCCTGGCTTAGACACATATTTCTTTGCCCTACAGGTGTAAGTTTTTATGTGTATTTCTTTACTTATGTTTATGAATGAAATTAAAAAGGAGGGGCCTCATGAGATGAAAGACATAGCAAAAGGACCAGCAAGACGGCCTCATCACCTTGTGCTGGCACCACCTGTGCAACGTTCTTTGCACTGAGTCCCATGTCTGTCTTCCCTGCTACAGCCTCTGGTCAACCTCACTTGTCTGAAAGCAGGGGGGTCCTAAGGTCAAGAGAACACCCACCTTCAGGATCCCCCTGGGACACATACAGTGATAGAAGAGAACAACATTCTGTGATGTTGCTGCAGATATTTTGCAATCAAGAAATGAGAAATAAAATATATCATTTCTGACCTTACAAATCAAAGATTTGATGCATAATGAAAGCAGAGAAAAATTTGGCTAAGAAAACCTGGCCCTCATTTGCTTTTCAAAAACCATTTCTTTCTTTTTTTTTTTTTCTGTATTTTTTAAATTTTTTATGGAAGGGTCCACAGGGTGTTCAGGGTCTCACTATTAGATCGGACTCATCGTGATCCGCCACTTGACAGCCTCCCAAGAGCTGGGATTACAGGCACGTGCCACCCCGCCCAGTCTCAATTGCTGACTCAGCATGCTGGGGGTGGGGGGCAGCAGTGCAAGGCCGGGGATTGAACCACTGGCCTCTGTGCCTGCTTGCAGGTACTTCAATCCACTAGGCTATTTGACCAGTCCTCAAAAGCCATTTTAACAGCAGGCTTATTTGGCTTTTTTTTTTTTGGTTTGTACATATTTCAAGTTGATTCTGACTCACTGGACTAATTAATTTGGTATCCAGAACCACTACCATAGACTATCAGTTAGATTTTAAACAAGGGTTTTAATGTTCTAATTCTGTATCTCATATAACTTGCCTCAAGCAGATTATAGAGCATATTATATTAAAAGGGAAGATTTTTTAAAAAAGATCAAATGCAAGAGGTTAATTCTCTTCTTTAATTTTATAGATTTCCTGAACAGAGTTTATCTTGAGCAACCAATCGTGTTGATTTAAAGAGAAATTTTCTCCTTCCCTGACCACTGAAGAATCTGTCTGAGGACTCGTGTAGATTTCCGGACTCCTCTAGCCCATACCAGTACCTTGTCTACAAGGAAGATTTCTCCACTAAGAGAATGTGTGTTCGTCTGCCACACCATGTGAAATACTATAATTGGAACCTATTCTACATTCAAATAGATAAATTATTAATACTGTCTTCTGCCATTAAACAAGCCTTACATTCGCGGCATTGAAATTCTGATTTGTCAAGTACAGGGGCCTGTAACTACATTAAACAGTGTGTCTGTGTGGGGGGAATATTCCTTCTAAGGGGATCTTAATCAGTTCCGTGCTGAGCAAAAGAAAATTGTCAACTATGCATTAAAAGAAGATTTACTGAAAGTTATTTTTTGCTAGATCTACTGCATTCTAATTCTCTGCTTGCCTTCAGCCTTGCAGGATAATGCATGTAATCTTGTAACCACATTCATGAGCAAAGTTGGGTGTGGATTTTCACTTGCGGAGCTACATGACAATGGGTAGATTTAAGGTATTATCAAATGAGTTTTTGGATTTGTTACAGAGGTACGGAGCCCCTCGGATACAGGCGGGTAGATTTTTCCAACATATGGCAACTGCCTTATTATAAAACAAAACAGTGTTAAGTCAAAGTACCTGATTATGATTCGGGAGGGCCGCGCTGCTCTGATAGCCAGGCTTATGTTTAATACCTGCGAAACAATATCATTTATTTTCTGTCTTCTCTTATCCCTAAGTTATTGCCTTTGTAGGCTTGGAAACCTTAAGCAAAAGGATAAAATACGAATTATAGAAAACATTGGAGTATGGAGAAATCAAATTACTTTCTCCACAACCCTGCAAAAAAAATGGTGCTCACACCTCTTGTATAGCCTGGGAGAATCTCCGGCACCTGAAAGCTTTGAGGGGGATAATTAGTCTTTGGGGGGCAAGGAGAGAATCCATATGGAAGGAGAAACAGCCAGTTACATCGACGGAGTGATATTCAAACTTGAAATAAGAAGCCTCCATGTATATTTTTTCAATAAACAATGCCCATTATTGAGAATTTTCAAACACTGTTTTTCAACTCTCATTAATGGTTTAGGAGAAGGGCTGGCCTCACTGCCGAGTACTACACTCTCCACGTTTCCAGCCAGTGCTTTAAATTTCAAACCTATTATGAAATGATGGAATTTTTGGAAGTTGTTCAAGACCTACACATAAAGAAAACTATTTTCACCATCCACGGACTGGAAGGCGAATTTCTTTGCCACATCAGGTTCAAATAAGCCAGGTCCTTGTGGAAACTGCAACGGATGTCAGAAACAGAAGGAAAAGAAGAGGACAGGGAGAGAAGTCCCCAAACACTGTGAGTGGACAGAGGCGTGCAGTTGGCGCAGGGGCAACAGCTAGTTAATTTATAACCCATCAAAGTTAAAGTCCCACGGACCTGTCTCAGAACCCCGCTTCCATACACGCCTCTCTTATTAATAAGGCCTTAATTTCAGTACTGACGGTGCCAAGCCTCCAACTCTAATGAACTGTCTGCTCCGCGCAGAGAGCTCGTAGGAATGTAAAATGTTAGTTACAATAATGATAATCTTTAGTATTTTTAGCTTGTCAGAACTCGCCCAGCTAACAACAACCAGTCTGTTACTAAAACTCTACCTCATCAAACTAACTTAATTAGCAATTCAACTCCTTATTTTTGTTTTGGGTTCCCCTCTGGCTACTAATTAAAGCTTAATCGAAACTGCTGAACTGAGGTTGTAAGGAATTCATTAATATTAAAATTAGCCCCAACAATTTTTTGGGGGGCTGGTGCAATTTGTATTTGTTACTGTCAGGGGTTTGAAACTCAGTTGAATTGTTAAAAAAAAAAAAAAAAAAGCCACACTAGAAATTCTCAGTCTGCCATGTACAGGAGCTGAGAGGAGGGGGCCAGTGACAACTGTCACACAAACAACAGCCCCAACCAGGCCGAGCCGGTCCGCTGGGGTCATTTGGAAATCCACATAGCCAAAATATTACGTAGAATTCTCTTTCCCTGCAGTTGTCGGTATTGCTTTGTCTTTCTAAGTGGTTTCATATTTTGGATAAAAGAGAGTAGAAAGAGCTCTGGGAAAAATTTTCAAGGATTGGTTTTTATGTATTATCTTGACAAGATGAATATGTTTGAAAAACGAACAGATTTAGCTCTTCACTTTGATTTTTTTCCATTTTTGGAACATCAAAGATTATTCGAGCAGCAGTACGGTCATTCTGAAAAGTAAAATCAAATGAGTGCAAAACTCCAGTGTAGGACATATTTTTTCTAACAAAATGAAATCTGATCTTTTATTGGGAATGGTTGAAAAGGAAATGTAGTACATTTTTTCCCTAATAAAATGATCATGTTTGTGTTCACCCTCAGTTCTTTTCTAGATTTCTTTTGATGGTTTAAGTAGCAAGTTTAAAACTATTAGATTTTTTTTTAAAGCTCACATTAAAAAATCATTTATTCAGGATTTGCGTATTTGTAAATATGCTGCTTTTCAGTGAGGCCACAGTTTGTTTTCCAGCATGTGCCATGCAAATGCAAATTAGAAATGCTTTTCTTCTTAGTGAACAGGAAATAATTTTCATAAATCAAAACCCCTTTTCATTTTAATTTTTGATATTTTAATAATTTTGTGAAAACATGTATATTTATTTTACCCTTTAGGAAAATTCCAACTACGCAGGAAACAAACTTGTTGGCACTAAAATATACAGCAGCTAATACTACTTAGCATATCTTATTAAACCTGAAAATTAAAATGTGTTTAAAATGCAAAACTTTGTTGAAATGTACATGAAAATTACACTCACATCTACCTTTCATTTAGGTCACATTTATGACAAACTAAGCATGCACACATTTTAAATAAATATATATCTATTTTTAATCCCATGGATTAAATCAACAATGGCATAGAAAGCACACAATTTTAAATCCTGGTGACAATTTCCATGAAGTTATTTAAATACATTTTGACTTCTGACAAGCGGCTGTAATTTATGAAACAGAACGAGCCTATCAGTGGCTCCTAAATTAGCATAATGAGGACACTTTCATTTCTTCAAGTACATTTTTTAACATTCCCATGTGGTGCTCTAAGAAGAAAACAGTGTAAAAAGGTCAATGTGCGTAAGGAGAAAATTATTATTAACAAAATACCTGGAAACTTTATCTGATTCAAGTAAACAAAATATATCTTTCTTTAAAAAAAAAAAAAAGAAAAAAAAACACAACACAAACAATTCTTCCTCAAGCTGATGAAAACCAGTTCCTTCAGTGCAGAGTTCTGTCATACAGTGTCACAGAGGGTC
>PVKN010027863.1:0-13419 GCA_004027915.1 Capromys pilorides
GGAGGAGGAGGGAGCAGCAGTGTCAAAACAGAGCCCTCAGGCTCTCCTTCCAGCAGGACAGGAGCACAGGCTGCTTCCAAAAGGCGTCTGTCTGGTGTCCTCTTCAGTCCCCACAGAAAGTCACCACCTTTGCAGTTCATTCCTGCTAGACCCTTGGTTTCAGTCGGTCACCTGTCTGATGTCCATTCTGATTTTAATTTTCCCTTGGAAGTTTAATTTTTGTGTGTGTATGCAAAATAAATTTAAAAATCATTGATTTGGCAGAGAATAAACTGGAAGAGGAGAAAAGAGGACCAGCTTTGGTACAAAATTTTTTTCACTAGAAGAGGCAAAAAGAGTAGCTATGCCTTATTCCAACGTGCTTACTGGATTAAAACAAAAAGGCCAGTGCGGGAATCACTGCTTTCTATCTCCCTTTGAGTAATTCTGGGCGCTAAGACCAAAACAGAGAGGCGAGCCAGCTCCCATGCCAAGACGCAGGAAGCGCCCTCGAACCCACAGGACTGAGCTCTGTGTCGGGTTTCCAAGCCCAGCAGCACATGCATAATGCATCAGTGTGGGGCACTTGCTGGGGCTGCTCAGACCCAGCTCCTTCCCAGGAGGCTGCTCCAAAATTCAGATGTAGGCCCGGGGGGAGCCCTCCCCAAGGCCCGCCGCCGGCCAAGGCGCCAAATCATCACACGCCTCGCTGGAGACGAGGATCTCCTCCAATCAATACAACTGGAGGAAAGCAACTCTACTGTCTCTCTATCTGAGGTCCAGGAAGGCGGAGGACAGCAGATCTCAGAGTTCGGATCTGGATCTCTCCAGCCCAGGAGCTCGTATGCTTCTCACTCCTGCATTGTTCAAAGCTCTCAACTGCGACCCAGAGTTAGAAATGCATAAGTACATTCTGCATGACAAATGAAAACTAAAAGCACCCTTACTGGAGGTGATGCTGATAGTTTTCATTTAAAAAAAATCTAAAAAACGCCCCTCAAGACCCACTGAATTGACTTCCTGATTACTAATGACCTCGCAATTTACTAATAAGTCATGACTTACTAATGTGCTGTATGTACCGCAGTACAGCATGCAAAATATAAGATAAAAATAAACCACCAGGTTGAGCTCATCAGAAGCCGGGTTCAGGCCCCACTCTGCATGCTCAGGGTCACTGCTCATCTATGAACAAGGAGGAATGGGTGGGATGATTTCTTTTTCTTTTTTTTCTTGGTGTGTGATTCAGGCTGGCCTTGAACTCAGTAGGTAGCCCCACCTGGCCTCAAATGCATGGCAATCCTCCTGCTTCAGCCTCCCAAGTGTCCCAAGTGTTGGGATGACAGGCGTGTGCCATCATGCCCTGCTAGGGGGATAAGTTCGAAGGTTTAATTTTTTTTTCACTAAACTTATGCTTTCTTCCTCCCTCCCAGGCCTGGCCCTTCGTGCCCAGGGGCTTCCCACCCGGCCCCTCCTCCAGCTCAGCCAGGTCCTGCCTCCTGCGGTCTACGCCACCTGGCTCCCTTTCAGCCCTCACCGGGAGGCCAGTACCCTTGATGGTCCTCTGCTCCTCATGCAGCCCCTGGCCATGGAGAGTCCCAGCCCCTCAGCACTGATGAACAGGACTCCTGGCCCCACTCGAGCTAGCGCTGACCATCCACCTCTTGCTGGCCACCTGATTCCCTTTCTTCAAAGACAGGACGGGTATCCTGCCCTGCCTTGTAGCACAAGACTGGGAAGAGAGCAGGTGCTTATAAGTACACTGACTACATTTGGTTGGTTTCCATTGCGAAGTTAAAGACCTCAATGCTCTTCAATTTAAAGTATACTTAAATAGGCTGCTCTAAGGAAATGTTATCAGGCTGCTTAAAACCGGTGTCATGGTGAGACTGGAGACCCTGTGGACAAAGGTACACACACCCTTTGGCTGTATCTGCCTATGGACAAGATGAACCAAACTGCCAGGAAAAGCAGCTTTATGAGTTCTCCATCTGGACTGTGTGGATTTAAATCTCAGAAGCTATGAAAAACAACTGCAAATCAGTCCAGAGCTTAAAGACAGGAGAATTTATTTACAGGCCCCAGTGTACTATAAATCTGAGACAGTTCTATTAAAATGCTTTTCTTGGCCTCCCATCAGATACTTGCTAAAAGTCCTTTTCCAACAAGGTTCTTAATACCAAAGTTAAAGAGTAAAAAGTTAAATGCACACACACACCACACACCACACACCACACATACACACCTTCCGTGTTTCAATGAAATGAGTCCTCATCATATGCTGCTTTTGAAATCGCATGCACGGAAGGCTCTCTGGCTTGCCACGGGGTTGCAGGCCACGGGATTCAAGCACACCGTGCACCCACCATGCTACTGAGAGTGCATGAAATGTTAAGTACTGCACAGTGCCCAGGGCCTGGCCAGTGCCCTCCCCTGGCCCAAGGGCCTAGCACCGCCAGGCAAGCACACTGCCCAGGGGTGGCAGGCACTCCCAGCTCCTTGCAGTGGCCCTTCAGGGGCAAGGTGGGAAGCTGAGACCCAGCGACCAGGCTCAGATGGGCCCATTCAGGCTGTGCGGGGACAGCTGGAATTTTTTTTTTAACCCTTAGAGCATGGCTGACGTATATATAAAACTTCTCTATCTCACAGTTGGAGGGGACAGTGGATAAGAATGACAGATGTGACCATGCCCATCCTGGAGACAAGAAGTGACATCTTTGTCATGCTGTCCCTGTGTACTTTCAGGAATGTGGCCTGCGCTTCCTTCAGTAGCCTCTCTGGGAAGAGGACCAGTTGGCACACGGGCAGCTGAAGTGGGGGGTGTCCGCTTGACTTCATCCCCCGGTACCAAAGCGCTGGGTCTGCATGCGGGGGGGGGGGGGGGGGGCAGCCTGTGCCCTGCCCAACCGGCACACTGTGGGGTGTCTTGGGAGGATTCATTACCCTGTGTCTCTCTATTGTTGGTGTCTTCACATAAAAAAGCTCAGACTACTCTAGCAGCCTGACTCCCTCCTCTGCTGAGAGTGTCTACTCTGTACTGGGGGTGCCCTGGGGTTGGGAGTGAGGCTGATAGGACACAGGCTGCTCCGCAACGGCCATGAGTGTCATGGCGAGTGAGACCAGTCGCCCTCGGGTGACCTACAGGTCTGGGAAGCCGAGATTTCTAGACCTCAGCTGCACCTTCAAATGAGCCACAGAACATGTCTGACAAATAAAAAATTCTAAATAGAAACTTCATAACGCATGGTAGATATGATGTGGTATGTCAATATATATATCACATAAAATTAAACCTTAAAGACTTCATCTGCCCGCCAATAACAACCATGGAGGAAAAAAACAGACTTCAGTTTCAGATTAATAGTGAGACAAACGAACTTCTGTGGTTGAGGGATTCTGCCATCTTCCAACCCTACACCCAGGACAGAGAGAACCCTGCAAACTGCTCTGGCCCAATATGCCGACGAGAGTGCTCTCTTTAACTCTGCCACTCCCAGGGCGACAGATGATCCATCTCAGAGAGCCTCACTATGGCCTTCTTTCTCCCCTTCGACTTCGTGGCCACGGAAGCACAACACTACATTTCAGTATGTCCAGATAGAGTAAGACAAAATAAGAGCCCCCCTCAATCCCCCTACGAGTAAAGTACTCAACTTGGGCATATATGACCGTGCACGCGCGTGCGCGCGCACACACACACACACACACACACACACACTGCTGTGCAATGTCCTCCTCTGCTCTTGTCTGGATCACAACCAGGCCTAACTCCAGTTCTGGTGGGGAAAGCACCTCAGGCCTGGGATGGATTTTGTTCCACAGAGCCGTTCCGGTTCTTTGCTAATGAGCCCACAGTACCAAGGACTTCTCTATAGCACAGCTATTTAGTGGACTTAACAGGAAACCATGAAGGAACAGGAGATGGAGAGAGACTGAAAAGAAATCTGCATTTTCACTTAGCCTGAGTTAAAATGGCCTGAGAGGGAAGGGGACGGTGAGCACTCCTGCCACCTCAGAGGCCCCAGCCAAACAGGCGAGTTCAAAGGCAAGGCAGGCTCCTGACTTCCACCTCCTAGTGCGGCTGAGGTCGGAGGTCACTGCTGGTGGAGCCACTGACCAATAAAAGAATGTTTGGAAACTCCGCTCAGCAGATAAACCGGGGATCCACTTACACCCTCCTCCCTATCCACACAAACACTGCTAGCCATGCAGGCCAGGTCATCCGCCTTCCAGGCCCCTGCCTGTGGACTTCTCTAGTGGTTCAGGGCAGGCTGGGGATGCAAATGTGCTTGTGGCGATAGAAACGCATGGCACGTAACGGCAAACTTCACCTTCCAAAATAAGAGAACACCTCCTCTCGAGGCTTACGTCTGTCTCCTTCCCACTCACGTCTCCCACTCTCTTTCTACCTCAGGCCCTAAGATGCCTGGGAACACAGTACCATCTCCTCAGCACTCTTTGAGCTCCAACCACACACCCCAAGGTGACTATGAGCCTTTGTGGGTGCATTACGGATTCCTTATCATCACCCAAATCTCCTCTGGAGAAAAATCAGGGTTCCAATCAATCAACTAACTCACAGGACAATAAAAGTTAACCGATCCATCAGCCTCACACCTTTGCAGGGGTGACCCTCTGCTAGTGAAGGAAGTGAGGCCTGCTAGCCCCTACTGGGCTGCCCACGTCCCACGCTCTGCTACCACTCACTGGTGGCCGCCTCCTGGACACTGCCACGTAGCTTAATTACATCTCTCACTTCAGGCTGGAGCCTTGCCTTTAGCTTTAAAGCTAGCTGTTCTGCTGCTGCTCCTCCAGTCAGGGTCGGAGGTCTTTCCCTTAGCACAGCTTTCTCCCTTGGCAACCCCAAGCCACAGCAATGGCTCCCACGGGTGCCTTTCCCTTCCCTCCCTGCTGGCCCCCTGCAGAGCAGCTGCAAGCACAATGTGGCTGAAGTGGCTTAAGGCAGGCAGTCAGAATTCCTCGGAAGAATTTCAGCAGGCAGAGTGAAGAGGAGTAACTTATGAGTGGATGGCGCCCTCTGCTGGCCACAACTGTCCCTGCCGCGGCCTTAAGCCAGCTCTGAATCCCAGCAATAAAACAGGGTCCTGGGTCCTGAGCCCTGATGCCACCACTACCTGCTTTCCCCTAAGTCCTGCTTGTCTTACAAAAACACCTGAATCTCATGTCCCTAAGTTAGGGAACTCACTGAAGTGCAAGACCTTCTCAGTGCAGGAGTGTGCTGTGTGTTCGTCACTCCTGCCAACGTCAGGCTCCATCAAGCAGAAGGGAAGCAGAAGGTAAAATGACAAGAGAATTTTGGGAAGAACACACTTTGTTACAGAACAACAGAACCTTGCCTCAGTGGTAGTTTCGATAAGTGGGTAACTGTCCACCAAAGGTCCCTAGAGAAGCACCGTGTACCTTTAAGAAGTGGTATCTAGGGGCTGGAGACATAACTCCGTGGCATAAGTGCCTGCTGGGCAAGTGCAAGGTTGTGAGTTCAAACCCTGGTCCTGAAAAAAAAAAAAAAGAGAGAGAGAGAGAAGTGGTATCTAGCAGGAGTGAGTGGGGTCCGTGTGACCACTCCCTCCAGCAGGTGCCTCCCCCAGTGTCAGACGCTGCCCCCAACTGACTGTCAGACCTTGGGCTGCAGCCTCCAACCTGTGAACAAAGTGTCTTTCTCTTAGGGCAGGCCAGATAGCTCAGCGGACTAAAGCGCCTGCTTAGGCAGAGCACAGCAGGCGGAATTCAATCCCTGGCATGCTATGCTGGTCCTGCCTCCGGGATGCCCTGAGACTCTCATTAAGACTGGGCGTGCGTGGAGGCGTGCGCCTGTAATCCCAGCAGCTGGGAGGCTGAAATCAGATGAATCACTACGAGGCTGATCTACACAGTGAGATCCTGTACACCCTGTAGATCCTGTCTTTCTCTTTACTGCCTCAGGCATTGCATTATAGTAACGCAGAGCTGGCAGTAGGTTCCCTAATCCTACAGATGGTCTGTATCATAGGTCGGCAGTTCTCAGAGCAGCAGTTCTGCCTCCCACGTGGGTGCTGTCACGGGCTGGGAGAAAAGACAGCACTAAAGAGCTTCTGGAAGACACTGAACCAGATCATTCTTTACACCGAGTTGGGAAAGCCGTCAACCCAATCATCGGCATATAATGGCCTTGGGCCGGGTCCAGAAATGTGGGTCCAGGACTCAGACACCCAGGTAAAGGTAGGCAGACTAACAGACACTGTGGTGGGCCCAAGGGACAGTCAGAGAGCGGCTCTGGGACGGAGGGCAGTGGGAGCAGAGCGGGGTGCCACAAAGCCCCTCTGTGGTCAGGCAGCTCAGTGAAGGGTGTCCACTGCAGGGTGTCCCTGGGCCTCTGAGCAGAGAGATCAGCAGTGAAGTGTGTGCACCACCAGGGAGGCTACTGACCTCACTAGGGACAAGACCTTCCTTGCTCTGTTTTTATTTTTTGGCACAGCGTCTCACTAGGCAGCCCAGACTCATCGTGATTCTCCTGTCTTAGCCTCCTCATTGCTGGGATTATAGGCATGCGCCACCACACCTGGCTCGGGGGCCAGCACAGAGCTCCTGGGGTTCTGGGGTCAGCACCACACGGGGTACTGGGGATCAAACTTAGGACCCTCTTCATCGTTTTTTCAAGCAGCAGCATGAAACATGAGCGGATTTTGCCAGCTCCGTCCTTCCATAAAGAAGAAACCAAGAGCCCAGGCAGCACCAGTGACTCATCACAGTCAGGTAATTAACAGGGACAGAGCCAGGGCTCCGACCCAAGTCTTCTGGCTCTCAACGGGCATCTCTGAACCCAAATGGCCTGCGTGCACGCTGTTTTAAGTGACCTGCATTCATTCCCTCTCACTGGTTCCTTGATTCTGAGCCCACATAAAAAACACCAGGCAGCAGTGTCGCCTCGGCCCTGGGCACCTGACCTGCTCCTTTTGCAGGTCACTGGGCTCCTAGGAGCGGTAGCAGGGCTGCTCCAAGAACCAAGCGATTATTTCTCCACATGAGGGTGGCGCTGTGGAGAGGTGACTGGACAGGATCTGCTCCAAGTCACATCCCAGTTGCTTCTTATCCTGTCTAGCCTAGAGTGGTGTGCAAGGCATAGAGCGATTCACTATCTGACTGCATGAATAATTCCTTTATTCTTAAATGAATATGTCTGGGCCAGCCAGATAGTTCAGTGGATTAAAGCATCTGCTTAGGCAGTTCCAGGGACCAGGGTTTGATCCCTGGCCTGCCGTGCCGGCCCTGCCCCTGGGGTGCACTGAGGTAGCAATTGAGACTGGGCATGGTGGCGCATGCCTATAATCCTATTGCTCGGGAGGCTGAAAACAGGAGAATCATTACAAGTCCGATCTGTGTAGTGAGACCTTGTGGACCCTGTACTAAATACATAAAAAGAAAATAAAACAAAAAAATAAATGAAGATGTCATACAAAGTGACAGATGTATAGAGCAGAAATGCCCTGACTCTTCAAAGTGTTTTCAGAACACTGAGGTTTTTTATGAACCTCAGATTTAGAGTGAAAATCTAGAACTCTCTGGTCTGACGTTCTGACTAAAACTCAGAGGAGGTCAAATAGTTAAGCAGCAACAGGGTGGGGCCAGGAATTGAAAGTGAGTATGCATTTGCTACACAAGGGTCGAAAGCTGACAGGGAGGCCAAAACCTAGGACCTGCTGCCAGCAAGAACACTGAGACACTCCGAGGCGAGGGGCCGAGGCCAGAGAAGGCAGCTGGCTCCCTGCCCTGGGCACTGAGTGCGGCCCCCACATTCAACCAGGCAACCTAAGAACTTCATCGCTGCCTCATGCAAAGTCTGCTACTGCTGTAGTTTGGGCCCTGGGTGTCCCTCTGGAGGCTCAGGTGTTAAAGGCCCAGCCCCCAACCGAGGGTACCTGGAAGCAGTGGAACCTTTAAGAGCAGGAGCCCAAGGGGAGGTCTTTAGGCACCACGAAGGGTATGCAGGAGACCCTAGGCCCTTCCTCTTTCCTCCATTTCCCCTCTATGATGCTCCACTGGCCCCCCAGGGCCTGAGGACAATGCACTCACCCACACAAGGGCTGAGCCCTCCAAAGTTGTGTGGCAAACCAGCCTCCATCTCTCTAAGTTGATCATCTTGGCTTAGAGGGACACAGCGCTGACTAATTCAAGGACCACACATGGAGGGTGGACGGAACCCGACTACTTCCACTCCATCCCTGACCCCAAAATGACAACCAAGGGGACCTTTCATAAACTAAGGTATCTCAAGCCCACCATAAAGAGGATGAGACAGGACAGCCACAAAGTGTGGAAGCCATAAAGGCACAGAAATGGTGTCCGAGGCTGAGGCCCAGGACGGTGCCATCCTGACAGGTGAGAAATGCTGAGCTGGGGCTCAGGTGGGCAGAGCACCAGGAGAGACTGATGATGCTTTCAGATGCGTGGGGAACCCAGAATCCTCTCCTCACCCCAAGCCCTCGTCTAGGCAAAGCCTGCACCTGACTCTGCTAGGATCCGCCAGCCTCTCCCTCTCATCTCCTGCAGAGGCAATTCTGATAAGAGATTAAAATGTTTAAAACAACCATTAAATAATAACAACAACAACAACAGAAAAAACACTTGCCACCGGGTTATGGTTAGTCTTTTAGATTTCAACTTGCTTGATGTTGCCCAGTTAAATTTCCTCCAGGAGACAGAGAAGAAATGGGACTAAAGGAGACACCCAGTGGGTCCTACATGCACCCAGACAACTGGCAGGAACAGGGCTCAGGAGAGGAGGGAGGCACTGTTGGGGGACAGGAGAGACCCCAGTTCCCTGTGCGCGCAGCAGTGCTCTTGCACTCTCAGCCGGAAGTGGCCCAGCTCCCTGCTATCTTGGGACAACATATCAGTGTTGTCACCGGAGCTGCCCATGGCCTGCTGAAACCCTGCATCTTTGGATCCCGAAGACCCTGCCACCGAGCTGCTGGAAATCGCAGCAGCCTCCTGTGTGGGGCCTGAGGACTTCAGGGCTTGCTGGATGTGCCCGCAGCCTGCTCTCCTATCGTTTACGTCTCAGAAGCAGACACAGTGAAGAGAAATACCCGGCTCGTACTCTCAGCAACGGAGACCCCGCTTGTGCCCCCGGCCCAGCCCTAGCCTCTGACCTGTCTCTGCATCTCCTCGATCTGTCTTCGCGGGATGCTCTGCAGGATGCTGTACACATCGGCTATCTTCTCTTCCGGCACCACCACAGACGCCCTGGAGAGGAGAACGGGACAACCAGCATGGCTTCAACCCTTCTGAGCACCTCTGTGCCCCTGTCTCGCTTTCTTCCCAGGAGCAGAAACGACACCCAGAGCTGCTTCGGCCCCAGACCTCCTGGGGCATGTTCTCCCACATTCTCTTCTCATGCCTACCTCGTCCCTGCTGTCACCTCAGCAGCCCAGAATCCTCACCACCTCCCCATGCATCCCACTCATCTCTCCTTGGCCTCCAGGTCTGAGCCTCTGTCACTCAACACACCACACAGGGCCTTTGCATGTGAAATGCTACCTCCTCACGCACTCCTCTTCCCTCTTCTCTGGCCACAAAGTTACTCACCTTAGCTCTGCTGACAAACCCTTTCATTTAGTGGACCTATATGCACAGAGGCCCTAGTACGTGCTGGGCCAGTGGAGAGCAAACAAGCCAGGGGAGGAGGGGGCTGAGGACACCTGAGGGCCAGGGAGGGAAGGGGCCTGAAGACGCAGCAGGCTGGGCATGCTGCAAAGGACACCAGGAGCCCGGAAGGGAGCGGGCAGTGTGGGTCACAGCAGAGCACACACTGGCTGCAGCGCTACCACAAAGTACAGGAAAGCAAGCCCAAGGGGGGCGGGAGTGGCAGAGGCAGGCGAGAGACCCTGACAACGGAGGGAAAGGAAGGGAAGCCCACCTAGGACTCTTCCCAACGGGCCTCGAGGAGTCAGGCACCTGCTGCACTCGAAGCCACTGCAGGTCAGTCAGCACACTACAGGCCCTCAGCAAACCCTGGTGCACCAAGCCAATGACCTCTGCTATGCGGATGGGAAAACTGAGGTTCAGGAAAGATTTGACAACTTGCCCTGCACACAAATCCAGCCAGCACCAAGCTGGTTTTCTTCATATCCGGAAGCCTCCCACTGGTCACCATAATCACAGCTACCCAAGCCAATCGCGATTCTCACAGAACTAACATTTCACCAGCAGCTCGTGGTCACCACCTCTGGGAAGCCTTGCTGGCCCCTTGCTCTCTGTCTCTCCCTCTCCCCCAGGCTCCTGAACAGCGGGACTCAGTCTCCTCAAGGTGCTGCTGTCCTTGTTTATCTTCTGCCACTATGTTACAGTGGGAAGACTTGGGGGAAGTCTTCCTTAAGGGAAGACTTGACCTTCATTGTCTTGCTATGGCCATAACCAACGGTCCCTAGCAAATAAAAGATGCTCAAGGACCTCATGTAGCTCAGCAGCACAGCACTCGCCTGGCAAGCATGAGGTTGTGAGTTCGATTCCCAGTACTGAAAATAAATAACTGTGCTCACCAAACTTCTGCACAGGTGGACGAATGCTGGCTGAAGCCCATTACTTTTCTAAGACGTAAGGCAGACTTCCTCTTTTCCTCTTCCCAGCAGAGGCAGGCTCCTTCCACTTTCCCAGCTTTCACTGCCCACACTAGCATCTGTTAAGGCATCTCCACAGCCTGTTGCTCAAGTTGAGCATCCCAATCTAAAAATCTGGACCCGAAATGCTCCAAACTCTGTAATGATTTTTAGTGCCAGTACAATACAAAGAGTAGAAAGTTCTGAATCATGAAATTCTGTTTCAAAGCTGGGCGTGGTGGTGCACGCCTGTCTTCCCAGCACTGGGGGGTCTGAGGCAGGAGGATCATGGCAAGTTCAAGACCAGCCTGGGCTACAAAGTGAGCTGAAGGCCAGCCTGAACTGCACAGTGAGATCCTGTCTCAAACACACACACACACACACACACACACACACACACACACACACACACGTACAGAAATTTGCTTCATGCACAAAATTAAAAACAGGGCTAAGCTTTCAGGTAGGTACATATGCTGTGTATGTCACATAAATGAAGCATACGTTCAGTCTTGGGTTTCTTCTCCAAAGTATCTCAGAAAGTGAAACAAATATCCCAAAACCAAAAACTTAAAACCCAAAACACTTCTGGTTCCCAGCGCTCAGGTAAGAGAGACTATCCTAGTTGCAAGTTTGTCTTTCCTCATGAGATCCTAGCATCCTCAGAAACAAAACTTTTTTACTATTCATGATCGACTTTCTAATAAGTATGAGATGAAAGAAAAATAATAATAAATGAGTTCCATTAAAATTGCTCCAATAATTGGGCCAGTTAGACCTGGGTAAAATATCAGAAACTCTGGAAGAGGCAAAGAGCAAGACTGCCAGGCATACAGCAAAGAAACCGATTTTCAGGAATCTTCTACCTCCAAAGTGTTGTGGAAAAGAAACAGGGGAATGGAACATAACCAGGCCACGCTACCTCCATCACTGGAGATATCACCAAGCTTTCGCCAGCCATGCACTGTGTGCCTTCAACTTTCACTACCAACCAGGTGACCCAAAAGGTTCAAAATGCGAACTCCCCTGTATAAGACCAAGGGTTTTTAAAAAGTTGTCCATGGGAATCTATCCTGAAGCCAAAGTGGAATTTGCAGTCCTGCAGGCTAGAGGCTGGGAAAGGGTTTGGTGGAAAGAGCCATGCAGTAGACCTTTTAGGCATCAGAAGCCATACGGTCCTGCAGTTACGCCACGCCGTCCAGCCAGCATGACCATAATCATGGAATACACAAATGTAGGGGCGGGGATCTGCCCCAACAGAGCTTTACTTGAAAAGCAGCCAGCCTGCAGAGCTGGGTCAGTCTGGGAACTGCTCTACACCAACGGACTGCATCTCCCAATAGGAGCAAAGCGAGGCAGCCTCAGGAGTGCAGGTTGTGCATCTCGTATCTGAAATGCCAGCCTCAAAGTGCACTGGGGCTTTGCAAACTGTGAAAAATTTGCACAGATCATGAGACACCTTAGGGACAGGAGCCCAAGCACAAGGGCATCTGTCTCATAGACACCTTAGGCTCATCTCAATAAGGTAACGCCAGCACTCTGAGAGTGACCTGTGTCACTTAAGGCCAGGTATGGAATTTCCCACTTGTGGCACCGTAGAGGCACCCAGAAAGTTTCGCATTTTGCAGCATTTCTAATTTTGATTTTCAAATGTGGGCTGCTTGCCCCACAGTTCTCAACCCTAAGTATGCCTTCAGTGCCTGAGAGACTTTTTACTTCTTCTGCAGGCAGAACCGCAGAACTAAAGCTGACTGGGCAGTTAACACTCACCTCTTCCAGTCCAGCACTTCAGAGAAAGGCAGGATGTAGGAGTCTGCGATGACAACCGGGACACAGCCAGCCTGCAACACATCGCTCAGTACTGACTGGCCCAGCCGGGCTCCACGCAGGACCACACAGAAAGTCGCCTCCTGTGGGGGGAACACGAGCAGAGGCTGAAGATCACAGCCCAGTACTGCCGAGCCACACCCAGGCACGCTTGTAGGACCTAAACAGAGTTCCAAATCGGAGGCATCTTGACTCCCACAGGCCAGAAGGCAATAGCTCTCACCTGCATGACATGCAGAGCACAGCTTTTGCGCAACGCTTCCCATCTCTGTGGTCCAAGGCAATTTCAGGGCCACAGGGCTGGCGCTCTGCACATGCTATCCACAGGGATAGCCTCTCTCTGCACAGGGAACTCCTGCACTGACTAGACCATAGGCCAGGCAAACCCTCCAGAGGGCACAGCCTTACCACAGCCCCTCGTAAGTGACTCGCGTTGGAGATCCAGGGCTCTCCACAGAACCCACTAAAGGAAGGAAGACTGGACTCCCATCCAGTCTCTGCTCACCCTTCTACTCCCATGGCATGCCTAGCAGTGTCCGCCCACAGAAGCTGCCCGCTGAAGGAATGTCATGCCTTGAAAAGATGTGCAGACACATGGGGTCTCTCTAGAAACTGTACATCTCATGAAAGCAACATCTCAGAAAAATCTCTTCCCTCCTGGCTGCCTAAGCCCTATCAATAGAGATGCTTGAGAAAGTAAGAGATGTGTGGAGAAAATGGTGAGGGAAGAGCCTGGTTCTCCACACTCGGCCCCTCCTAGCTCCTGCCTTATCAAGGGGAAACAGGAAACATGAGCGAATTTTTGAAGTCAGGAGTGGATGTATCTTGAACATATACTCATAAGTGAAATAAACCAGACCTACATATGCAAATATCATATAGCCTCCCTAGTGTAAGAACTCAAAAGAAGAAAATAAATAAACAAACAAACAAATAAATAACAAATTTTGGGGGTATCAGGAATCAAACTTAGGACCTTGTGTTTTCTGCATCCTCAACCCGTATAAACTTTTTCAGA
>PVKN010027864.1:0-13409 GCA_004027915.1 Capromys pilorides
AGCCATTTTTAAATAATTTAAAATACTGATTTAATGTATTTGCTACATTTGTTTTTTAAAATTTTATTTATCTTTTTTTTTTTTTTAATGAGCAGAACATTTATTGAGGGAAAGAAAGCTCCTGTCCAAGAGAGGGACAGGAGGGGGTCCCGAGTGGGTGTCCCCTGTATTTGCTACATTTGAATCCTCTACATTTTTATGTGCATGTTGATCAAGGCTATTGGCATATACACCGACACACACTTCACAGGCTGGCTTTCTAGTCCTATGACTCTATGGGTACTTAACTATAGGGTTGGCTTGTTTTTTATTTTTATTTTTTATTACAGCCAGCTCAGCCTGCCCTGGGGTTGGGGCTGGCGCAGCACGTGGTGCCGGGGATTGAACTGTGGTACCTGTGGTTGCCTAAGCTTGCTTAAGCAGACTCTTTAGACCACTGAGCCGTCTCATCAGCCCTGTTTTTTTTTTTTTTTTTTAATAATTTTTTTAGTTTTTGACACAGGGTCTCACTGTGAAGCTCAGGATGGCCTTGAACTCTTGGTGATTTTTCGGCCTCGGGACCCCCAAGTACTGGGACAGAAAGCGGACACCACCACACCTGGCTTGTCCTCACCATGGCCACATGGTCCTTCTGTCTTTGTCATCCTTTCGTTTCCTATTTGCTCAGCAAAGACTGAACTCAAGTGCTTTCCCCAGGGACAACACACTCGACGTCTCCGCAGTGCAGCGCTCCTCTCTGCGTGGTCACAGCACGTCACACATCCGCTGCCACAGCGAGTTGCCACGCTGTCAGCGCGGCTTAGACTACTCAGCTCCAAAGCAAGCCCTGAGCCACTGCACTGTGGAGCACAGAGAGACGCATCGCAGCTTCGTCCAAGGCTCAGCACCGGCTGGCGCGGACAGCACGGGACGGCGGAGTGCGAAGGGGCCTGCCTGGCTCTACGAAGCTTGGACAGCGCTGATTCTGTCTTGATACCGGACGTACAAATATGTGGATGTGATGCCAAAGGACCAATCATAATCATATTTACATTCTTAGTCGGTTGTAAGTGGTAGGCTGATGGATTGTGTTACTTTGTAACAGTGAATGTGACATCAATTTTCAGAACCCAAATCTTAATTTAAATCAATTTTAAAACACTAAAACTAAGCCACTGTGAAGTTGAATGAATCTTGCAAACTAATGGAGAACTTACTAATAGAGGCAACAAAATAATCTCTACTGAAACCTAAATCCAGTTACTGCCTTTTATTTGAAGTCCTATTTAATAAAAAAGCACACTTGCTATTTAATAAGCAAGAATTAGTTTTGGATTCTACTGTTTCTTCATTTACCATTTCAACATCAAGTCAAATGTGACTGTAACTTTAATTTTAGCTCTTGCATTGTTCTAGAAATTAAGGTACCTGCCCTCCTCCGTTGTGAAAGAGGAATATGGGCACGCTGAAACTTTTCAGTAACTTCTTCAAATTTCTGTCTTCTTTGTTGAAGTATTTGTTCTCTGATTTGATGTTCCCTTTCTTCATGTTCTTTTCGTTTTTCTTCAAAAGCTCTATATTTAAAACAAACAACAAAAATACATAATAAATTAAAAATTAAACAGAAGAAAGTTTTAGAACAATGTCACTTATTGTAGTATTTTTTCAGTCTTCAAACTTTTACTCAGAAAGAATAAATCATAGCTTTGCAAAAACTATGTTGGATTGTGAGTGCCAATTTCCAAACCTTATCCACACGTTTTGCAGGTAAGAGAAGGCTCTGGAAGGCAGCCACTGCGAATCCTGGCAGGCCAGTGACCTTTTCCCATCTCCCAAGTTTTGCTATAGAGAAACCTTTCCCAAGAGCTACTCTATTTCTGGTAATGCAGATAACTAAGTTCATTAGTGAGAGAAGCAGCCTTACAAAATATGCGGTAGTAGTGCATGGTGATGCTCTCGGAGAAGCTGAGGCAAGAGGATCACAAGAGGAGGAGGAGGAGAAGCAGGACGGAGGAGGAGGGAAGGGAAGCGGAAGAGGAGGAGGGGAAAGAGGAGGAGGGGGAAGAAGGACGAGGAGGGAGAGGGAGGAGGAGGGGGAAAGAGGAGGAGAGGGAAGGAGGCAAAGGAAGAAGAGGGGAAAGAGGAGGAGAAGAAAAAGGAGGGAGAGGGAGAAGAAGGGGAGGGAGGAGGAAGGGGAGGGAGGAAAAAGAAGAGGAGGAGAAAGAAGAGGAGGGAGGAGGAGGAGAAAAAAGAAAAAAAAAACAACAACAACAAAAAAAAAACTGGAGCTACAGTTCAGTGTAAAAGCCCTGGCAAACCAAACCAAACCAAAAAACACTATAGAACAGTCAAGGAAATACAGCATACATTTTTTTCCTTTTAGACCAAAAATTCAACACTGGCTACTGCATTAAGTCTGAACTGTGCTAAAATTTCAGACAATTTACATAAAAAAGTTAACTCCCATCTCCTCTTATAAATGTGGAAGATTTGATAGTTCTGAACTCTTCCATCATACACAGTTACAAAAAACCCCTAATCCTTACTCTTCTCAATTTTCTTGTTTTATTTATTTCTGTTTGTCCCTAGGTACTTGAGTTTACATTCTGCGGGAAGCTATCTCACTTAGTTTTTTGTCCTTTGAACATGTGTGTGCATGAGTACCACTAATTTGCGAGCAGAGAAGGCTTTGGTAAACTCACAGGGCAAGAGGCTTCTGATGAGGCCTCGCAATGCACGAACCTGAGGAACGGTTGACAAGAAATCTTTTCAAATTTTTAGTGCCATGGGTTACTATTAATCATTCTTTTAAAAATGTCCTGTGTGTGGATCATTATTCCAGCCTAAATAATTCAGAGTTAGGGTACCATGCTTTTGAGTAGTAGCATTATGTATTTTTTTCTTTTTTTGTGTGTGTGAAATTAGATTTTTTTGAGAAAGAGAATAAAAATATTAAGAAGAGATTAGAAATGTTACAGAATTTGAATAAACAAAATAATAGGCATTAAACAATGGTTGTTATATTGCAGAAGGTTGTCTTCAAATTAGTTGCTCAGATTACCAGATGTAAGCATGCAAAATTCGTCAAAAAATTATACGAAATTAAAAAAGAGAAGAAAAAAGTTTAAGCATTAACTTCTCCTTTCAGCAGATGAGCAGAAACCAGCAGCATGATTACCCAAGCTAGCCTGCATGCTGCGTTTTCAAGCAGTCCAATTCTGTGGTAGTGGGAGGTAGCGGTGGTGTTGCGCCACAGGAGGGAAAGGTTTCACCTGTGAGGACAGCTCCTTTAACAATCCCTCCAAGTCAACACAAGGAGCTGCTTTTATTGCTCGATTCAACACGGTACTGGAACCCCACATAAATTAGGCAAAAAAAGAAATAAAAGGCATCTAAATTAGAAATAAAAGTAAACTTTTGCTATCATTTGCAGATGACATGACACTATATTGCAAGCCCCAAAAACTCTACCAAGAGATTTCTAGAATAACCAAATTCAGTTGCACAGCTGGATACAAAGTCAATGCTCAAGCATCAATAGCATTCCTGTACACAAACTCAGCGAGAAAGAAATTAGAGAAAGCACACCCTTCACACTAGCATTCATAAAAACAAAATACTTAGCAATCAATCTAACAAAGAAAGGATCTATATATTGAAAATTATAGTACTCTGAAAAAGGAGATTGAGGAGGATATCAGAAAATGGCAAGATATCCCTTCTTCATGGATAGGAAGAACCAACGTAGTGAAAATGGCCATACTCCCAAAATTGTTATATATATTTAAAGAAGTCCTGATTTAACTACCATAACATACGTCATAGAACTACAGAATACATTTCTAAAATTCACCTGGAAGCAGAAGAGACCTGGAATAGCAAAGGCAATCTTGGGCAACAAAGACAAGGCAGAAGGCATTACAATCCCTAATTTGAAATTATACTATAAAGCTATTGTGATAAAATGAGCATTTTACTGGCAAAAAAAATGGGCCTGAGGATCAATGGAACAGATCAGAAGATGCAGACACAACTGCAAACACACTCAGCCACCTTATCTTTGACAAAGAGGCTAAACATGTTCACTAGAGTAAAGAGCCTCTTCAATAAATGGTGCTGGAAGCACTGGCTCTCTACATATCAAAGACTAAAACTAGACCCAGGTATATTAGCACACATTAAACTAAGTCCAAATGGATCAAATATCTAAATATTAAAACACAAACACTAAATCTACTGGACGAGAAAGTACGTAGAAAATTTAAAGACACAGGAATAACCAGAGATTTCATGAACAAAATCCAAACTGCAAAGGAAATACTTCAAGGAATCAACGGTGATCTCATCTTATTAAAAAGCTTTTTCAGGGGCCGGCGAGATGGTTCAGTGGTCTAAAGCACCTGCTTAGGAGAGCTCAGGCAGCTGCAGGGACTGCGGTTCGATCCCCGGCACCACATGCTGTGCGAGCCCCACCACCAGGGCAGGCTGAGCCAGTCATAAAACAAACAAAGAAACAAATAAGTAAATTAAAAAAAAACCTTTTTTAAAAAAAAAGCTTCTTCACGTCAAAAGAAATCACCAATAGAGTGAAAAGACAACACACAGAGTGGAAAAAGTTTTAACTAACTGTCCCTCAGACAAAGGACTTACATCTAGAACATATAAATACCCGAAAAAAAGTAGACTCTGAAAATTCAAAGACCCAATCCAAAATTGGGTATCTGAAATGAGCACCCATTTCTCAAATGAAATACAGATGGGAAACAAATACATGAAACAATGTTCAACATCATTGGTCATTAGAGAAATACAAATTAAAACAACACTGATGCTTTTTACCAAGATGGCGGGCTGTAATTGTTGATACATTGTGTCACCTTGGCTGGATGCCTGGTGGTCGATACATTTCATCAATTTGGCTGCATTGCCTGGCTGTTTCACACTGTGAGTCATGAGGGCCCTGCCCCAGAATAACTCAGTTTGGACTTAATCTCCTGGCTTCCTGCACCGACTCCTCAGCCTCTAGTTTGGACCCTTCAGCTTTCCATAGCAGATTCTTCTGCCTTCCTTTTCAGACACAACGGCTGTTAGAAACTGTTAGGAACCGGTAGAAACCGGTTAAGACCAGTAGAGACTGGCAGGGATGGAACACTGCAGTGAGTATAAAAGCCTTGGGACCGAATGTTTCAGTTGGCAGTGTGCCAGGGACTGGCACATCTTGAGTTATATCTGTTCCTTGTATTATATCTGTTCCTCTAGTAAAACCCTGACTAGAACAGCACAAAGGCGAAGAAGGAAACCCCTCCCCCTCCCCTTCCCAAACCTGAAGCCAAAGCAAAACTTTTGAAGGCCAAGAAGGTCATGCTGAAAGGCATCCACAGCCACAAAAAGAAGAAGATACAAATGTCACCCACCTTTCGCCATCCAAAGACACTGCGGCTCTGGAGGCAGCCCAAATAACCTCGAAAGAATGCCCCCTAGGAGAAACAAGTTTGACAACTAAGTCATCATCAGGTTCCCCCTGACCACAGAGTCAGCCATGAGAAAGATCGAGGACAACAACACACTCGTGTTCATTGTGGATGTCAAAGCCAGTAAGCACCAGATCAAGGAAGCTGTAAAGCAGCTCTATGACCTCGATGTTGCCAAGGTCAATACCCTAATCAGGCCCGATGGAGAGAAGAAGGCACATGTTCGACTGGCTCCCGATTACGATGCACTGGATATTGCCAACAAAATTGGGATCATCTAAACTGAGTCCAGCTGGTTCATTCTAAATATATATCTTTTTTTTCCCCCAGAAACAAACGGACAAACAAACAAAAAACAGCACTGAGAGTCTATCTAATTCCAGTAAGAATGGCTATCAACCAGTAACAAATACTGACAAGGCTGTGGGGAAAAAGGAGCCCTTTTGCACTGTTGGTGGAGCGTAGACTGGTACAACCACTGTGAAGCTATAGAAATCAGTGTGTAGGTTCCCCAAAAAACTAGGATTAGAGGTCCCATTCACCCAGGCTATCCCCTTCTGAGAATTTTCCCAGCAGGAAAACATCATACCACGGTAACATATGCACAACCATGTGTATAACAGCATTTATCTATTTTTTTGTGATACCAGGGATAGAATTCAGGACCCCGCGCTTGCCAGGCAGGCACTTATTCTACTGAGCTGTCTCCCCAGCCCCAACAGCAAGCTTTTATTTAATTTATTTACTTTTTTTTTTGTATTTTATGGGTCTATAGGGTGTTCAGGGTCTCACTACTAGATCAGACTTTAGTGATTCACCTGTTTACAGCCGTCCAAGAGCTGAGATGACAGGCATGCGTCACCATGCCCAGTCTCCACTGCCATCTAAGCTGCCCCAAGGGTGGGGCCGGTATGAAAGGCTTGGGGATTGAATTCCCAGTCCCTGTGCCTGCTTGCGGGTGCTTTAATCCACTGAGCTATTTGGTTGGCCTCAACAGCAAACTTTTAATGGCTACAACTCAAATGCTCAACAACCAAGAAATGAGTCAAAAAAATGTATTTTTTATACAATGGAATATTACTCAGCTACAAAGAAGGACAAACTCAAGGCTTTTACAGAGAAATGGATACAACTTGAGATCATACTTAAAAACAAAATAAGTCTCACATGTGTAAACATCATATTTTCTCCCTAACATAAGAAGCTAAGAGAGTAAATAAGGTCCAAAATGCACAATAAATATTGTGAAATGAGAAAAAATTGCTGAAAAGAAAGAGAAACTGGAATGAGGGAAAGAAGAAAAGGGAAAAGGAAAGAAATACACACACGCAGAGAAGATAGGATAGCTACACTACTAACTGCTATTAAGAAAGGTTTGTGCCTCTATGCTCAATTTTTCTTGCCTATCTTTTGTAATTAGATCAACTACTTTGAAGAAAATAGTATGCAACGCACTAACCATTGTTACTCTCCTACAGTCTTGTTTCACTTATTTTTTCATGTATTTGGTTGTTGCAGAGTCTCATTATGCAGCTTGGACTCAGAGTGACCCTCCCGCTTTCAGCCTCCCCAGCGCTAGTCTTCAAGGCACGTGCACCACGCCTGGACTCTGGCCAGCTCCACTGTCCTGGGGCAGTGGCTGCATGTGTCGCCAGCAATCGAACTGTGGTCTCTGAGCTTGCCTAACCTTGCCTAAGCAGGCACTTTAGTCCACTGAGCTATCTGACCAGCTCCACGTTTTAAAATTTTGTATCATTGCTTTTCTTAATATTTTTCCAGGCAGGCGCTGTGCCACTGCGCTATATTCCCAGCTTATTAATATTTTTATTTTCTTTAAAATAAAGTCAGTTTTCTTTTTGTCCCACTGTGCCTGGAACCGAATTCAGGACCTTTGTATGTGGACAAGTACTCTACCACAAGACAGGACGCCACAGCAAGGCGCTCTCTTTTTCAAAATATCAATACTAACACTGTTGTAATTTTTGTTCTAATACCACAATAATAAATTTAGTGTAGTGTTGTTACAATTGTTTACATAAAACCAATTGCTATTGTCATAAGGGTAAATAAACCAATTGAATATATAATGTGGGTCACAGAAGTAGACTGTCAATATACAAACTGATTTTTTTTTTTTTTCCTGGTATCAGGGATTGAACTCAGGACCCTGCGCTTGTCAGGCAGGTGCTTATTTTACATCTTCTCAGCCCCAAACTGATTTTTTTTTTTTTAAATGTCAAAAACTACCAGAGGGAAAGAAACTTATTTTTCATCTTATGTCTCAGCACCATTTGTTAAAAATAAGATCAGCAGCATTTGTTATAGGGAGTGCAAATGTTATAAACTTTGAAAAACTTGTAGGCCATGAACAATTAGGGCAATACAACTTAAAAACATTTCATACTTACAATATAGTGAAAACAAAGTCTGGGAAAATGATGCAGCCAGTGGGGCTCCATAGCTGGTGGCTATGGTAAGAGGTCCACTCTTCACAATCCCGTGTGATAACTTCCTATAAGGTTAAACTTAGGTATATTCTAAGATTCAGTAATTCCACATTTAGTTATTAGAAACAACCCTGTTTCCTACTTATGGACTGGCTCATATTTGATCATTTTAGTTTGAATTATGTTTCAGCCAATGGTTTTATCACTAGTTTCCAATTAGAACAACCCAGTGGCCACCAACAGGACAATGGGGTAACAAATTATGGCATACTTTTATAATGGAATACCACTCAGCAGTGGAAAAAGAAGAATGAGATATTAGTAAATGGCATAACATGGATGAGTTTCAACATTAAGTGAAAGAAATCAGAAACAAAGATGGACAGGTAAAACTCTGATAAGAGAAATTAAACAGTAATTACTATAAGGGGTGGAAAGTGATCACAAGGGATTTGAGTGTATATAAAGAGAATGCAAATGAGAGAACATAGAATGAAAAGCTCAGGTTTTTATTTTTTTTCCTTTTCAGATAGCGTCTCTCTCTCTGTAGTTTAGGTTGGTCTTCAACTCAGGGTGATAATCTTGCTTCAGCTTCCCACATGCTCAGTTTTAAAGAAGTGATTATATGAAGGTCAGGATTATTTTTTAAAAAACAAAAAAACTAACCAACTAACAACAACAAAGGCAAAAAGATACATGCACTGGATAACCTGGTAGGGTCTTTGAACTGCTGCACTCAGGGTCCTAGAGAAGGTGAAGTGAAAGACAGGGTGCTCATCAGGAGCTGGGGGACCTGACTTTAAGACTTAGGAGGCAGAAGGGTAACTTGTAACATCCATGGTGAAGTACAACTGAAAGAATGAAGCTTAAGAGAGTGACAGGCCACCAGCTCCAATCGATGGTCCTGCAGACGCTGAAAGTACAAAGAACAGTCACCCGGCTGTGGGGAGCCAGTCTGGTGTCAGAGCTCCAGGACTAACGAACGCCGAGGTGGCTGTGGTGAGAGGGGTAGCGCTGAGCAGCGTATTTTGATGGCATGGGTTCCAAAAGAGTGGAGATTTTATAGAAAAGACGGAGAAGTGGCTCAGAGCAATAAGGGAAAGTGTCAGGATGCCCGTTATGTAACAGGCCCAAAAGAAACCAGTGCCTCAGGGAGCAGGAAGATGTAAGCATAAAACCTCTGGAGGGAAATAAAGGAGAACATTATACAAATACTGACAGAGAAAAGAAACCTTGACAACGTCATAGAAGCATATAATGCAAGGAAAATATTTCTTAACAGTTGTCAAGAAAGAGTAAATAAGAAAATAAATGTGTGATTTTTAAGTAAATAATGGAAATAAACAGCATTTGACGCTGGGAACACTTTCCCTTCAATACTGCTGGGTACACACACTGACAGTGTCAAAATACAACTCGCAAATGGCAGGACACTGCCTCCACCTGAAGAAAAACTATTTTAAGAAGTGCCATGACTCCAATCCAAGTAGGCAGTTCAACTTGAAAATCTATAATCACCTTAACTGGATACCAGTTATGTGTCTTCTACAAGCTTCAGGACTCAAAGGATGGGCGAATCACAGAAATATATAGAGAAACAAAAATAAAAATAAGCTATGTTAAATAGTTTCAACTCTGTTGGACAAAGAAGAGTTAATGAGAAATGTAATGTCAGGAAAAAAAATACCAGTAAACAATTCTGTATCCCCAGATGGGAGTTGTAGCATATGCCCTGTGATGTAGTTAATAAACACCTGGGATTTTCTGCTATTCATATATGGTAGGGACATGGATAAAACAGCAAAGACAACAATAAGTCACAGAGCTGCCTTGTCTTAAAAAAACTAATAATCAAAAAATCTTATAAAATGCTAGGCAGTAACAGGATAGTTTGCATTTTCACTTTAAAGTTTACACAAAAAAGCTTTATTGGAGGAAGTCATTTATAAAATTATATTTACCATATTCCTACCTTGATTACTATGTCTCCCTATTCTTGTAACTGAATGAATGAAGATAGTAATATGGGTAAAGTATGGAAGGTGAATAATAAATCAAAACCGAATTGCACTATGTTACAAATGAAGTGATAATTGCTAGTCTTTTAATTAATCAAAAGCCAAAGAAGGTAACACATTTTATGACAAGATTGCTATGGTCAAAATTCAGTGAATTAGAAAGCATGCCACTATTTTTGTGCTATAGACAGAAAAACAATAATAAAATTTCTAATAGTATGAGAATTTTGATCAGTGTTTTATAGAGAAAATGTCATGTTACGATTTACATTCATAAAACACAGAAATAAAGGAAATATTAACTTATACTGATTTGAAACTTTTACATTTCTGAATAAAATACTTACTTTTTTCTCCGGTTCGACTCCACAAAATATTTACGTGCTCTATTTCGACATATTTTCTGTTGCTGCAGTAATATTTGGCGTTCTTCTTCTAAATTTTTTTCTAGATGAATTTTCATATCTCTAAAGATAGTACTGAGTTAAGAATAACAGTTTATGTTTTTAGCAGCTGTCAGGACTGCCTGAAAATTACAGCTTCAGTGAATGATATAATGTTTTTGCTGAAAAATTAGTACATGTATAGTAGTGTAATTTGGGGGAAAATAAATTTTAGAAATTATGAGTCCATGTGCGGCGTAATTAGGAAGACAGCATGTCTTCACTCTTTGAATATATGCTTGAGCACTACTTAGTAACAAGTGACCTTCAGAGGTATGTATACAAGAAAATGAGAGGAGGCTGCTCACTAACAGAGACATAGGGGCTGGGGAGATAGCTCAGTAGAATAAGTGCTTGCTTGGCAAGCACAAGGACCTGAGTTCAATCCCTGGTTCCAGAGGAAAAAAAAAAGAACAGAGGCACTAACAGAGACATAGAAAGTAGATATGCTACATGCTTCAACAGATCATTTGTAAGTCATACCCTAGAAGTATAATTGGAATACTTGGGAATATAGTTATTAGTGATTTACATTCAGGTATATTCATCTGTTTTTTAGAAAAACAATACAATATTCTGTTCATCCTAATCACCCATTCTTTTGAAATTTATCATGTATAAACTTCCCATAAAAATATTATATTGATATAGTTAATTAGGTCCCTCAAATTGTTTTGGCTATAATTATTAAATATTTTAATCAAATGTTTTCATGAGTTTGAATTTAAAATGTGGCCAGTAAAGCATCACTCAATTTAATGCCTCAGGGCTGGCCAGCTCAGCGGATTGAAGCGCCTGCTTAGACAGGTTCCCGGAATGGGGACGGAGCACGACGGAGACTGGGCGTGGTGGCCCGGGCCTGTCCTCCCAGCGCCTGAGTCTGATCTGTGCAGTGAGACCCGGGACAGCCTGTACTAAATACACAAAAAATAAAATAAAATAAAATGTATTGCCTCATCTTTGGAGGTAAGTGCGTATGAGGTTACACTGAAATTGGATTACAAAGCATGCTCGCTTGTGGTGTTTTATTGTGTTTTGAATTAAAAAAAACTTTAAAACTTTAAAAATTTTCCCCAAAAATTGAAGTTTAAATTTCCTTGTAAGAGATCCATTTAATTAATGCCACAAATTTGTTTTTAATGATAATACAACAGGAAACATATTCAACAAATTATGCTGTGCATGATTTATTAACTCAAAATAATGATTTCAGGATCCTATGGCACTTCAACGTCAATATTATAAAGAAACTCTATATTTTGAAAAGATCATATTCAAACACTTTTGGCTGAGCTTTTTCTAATGAGAGTTTCCTTGTTTTAAATTATGTTTCTATGTAATTATATTCTTATCATAAACCGGAACTCATTTTACCTTCTTTTTTACATAAACTGTACTACCTTTAACACAAATGCTCAAACACATTCATATGCACAATATTCTTACTGAAAGATGTCTTTGACCGATTTATAAGAAAGAGATAAAAAAAGGGAGAAAATCTGGTCCTTGGCTAGCACAGAAATGGCTATAGATATTTTCAACTGTAGCACTTGTTTATGTATTTGGTACAGGGTCTCACTATGCAGCTTGGACTTGTAGTGACCCTCCTCTTTTCAGCCTCCCCAGCACTGGGATTACAGGCGTGCGCCACCACACCCGGTCTGGGTTGCTAGCTCAGTGCGCCCGGGGGCAGGGCTGGTGCAGCATATGGTGATCGAACCCGGTCCCTGCACTTGCCTAAGCAGGCGCTTATACCACTGAGCTATGTTGCCAGCCCCATAGCCCTTTTTTAGGGGCTAGACAGTGACAAATGATTAGCTACCAAAAGTTGTAATTCAGCTATAAAGGCAAAGGCAACTTCTTCCTTTCAGCAAACACAGGAGCACACGGAGCATCAGGGATAAGTCGCTTTGGGTCAGGGGAGAGGCATGGGTGACTATGTGCAGATAGAGACAATTCTGGCCAACATGCTTGAGAAGTCACCAAAGAGGACAAGGAAAGTCACAAAGGTAACGCTGATAGTGTTTTGACAAGTATATATTTTCAAATTTAATAAAATGATTCTACTATGTATATATATGTATAGAAATAATTCTTGGCTGCTGAATTATCAAGAATGCTGTAGCCTTCGCATCTTTTCATATGTGGTATTCAAGTTTGAAAAATATGAAATAGATGGGTAACTTCTGACTTTTACAAACTGTACCATAAATGAAGACTGTCCTAAGAAGTGCTCTTAAACATTTGTCCAAAAGAAAGGACCTTTTATGTACTTACTGTTAACAAAAGAATACTATCAATATCTATCTCCAAATTTAGTCCTTCTCCAATTAGGATCTTTGAGACCTATCACCATCACGAATAGCTGTGCATCATGCAACTTGCTTTCCTGCCGCATCTAGGAAGCTACCTTGATGGTCTTTCTCACCTGTGCTCCCTCCTTCCACCACCCTGGCTGAGGCTAAATCGCCCGCCTGACGTGCTCTGCTAGTCTCCCCACACACCGCCCTATGCTGCAGTGATGGCCTCCGTCGCACTCACAAAGCCAGCTACCTGTGCAGATCTGACTTTGTTACTCTTCGCTGTTCTCCAAAGCACCCGTGATCTTGATGTTAAATCTCAAGTGCTTGGGTTTGCGTGCATATAGCAGTCTATCATCTGGTCTGATCTTTCAACTTAATTTCTTAACATTTATGGTTCCGAGAATAGAGAAATGGCTTTAAAATTTTTTTCTAAAGGATTTCCTTGGAGAAGATTCTCTGAGGCAGAATAAACAAGGTGAAAACTTTATAGCTTTTAATGCATTAGTGAAAAACTGGTTTCTCAAGGAGTTAAACAAATTAATATACACCTAGAAAAACAAGTTTCAAAACTTCATGACCAGATGATAGGATTTCTTTGAAACAGGATGCAGAACTGTTATGTGAGCATTAACAAACTAGAACACTCTACAGTACAAATTTAATTATCCTGTTTGGAAAATCATTAATTTAGGTCAATGGCCATTTATCTATTGAGAAACTGATTTCTAAAAAAAAAAAAAATCAACTT
>PVKN010027865.1:0-13415 GCA_004027915.1 Capromys pilorides
AATACTTAGGAAGTAACCTAACCAAGAAAGTAGATGTCCTCTGCAATGCAAACTACAGATCAAAGAGGACAGCAGAAAATAGAAAGATATCTCATTTCCCTGGACATACAAGATGAATTCAATCAAAATGGTCATACTTCCAAAGCTGATGTACAGATTTAATGCAGTCCCAGTGAAAGTACCGCTAGCATTTCTTCACAGAATTAGAGAAAACAATCACACAGTTTCCATGAAACCAAGAGACTTAGAATAGCAAAAGCCATCTGTTATGGTTTATGTCTAGTTGTCCCCCCAAAGCCTCACGCAATCATGGGGTGGGGACTTCTAGAGTTTGAGACTTGATTCATGATCCACTGGGATTATGTGTTTTAGTACTGATGGGACCATGGGTCTGAGTACTTGTGGGATTATGGGTGTAGCCTAAGGTGGATAGGTTGAGGTGGAGAGCCTGAATGTAATATAAAGAGAGACAGAGAGACAGACTCAGGCTGTTGCTCTGCTGCCCTGATTGGTTGGTTGCCTCTGTCACTATTTTGTTGCTGTTCTGCCGCCATGAACTGGATGCTCTGTGCCCTGTTCCACTCAACCTTGGGCCAGTCGAATATGTACTGAAATCTCCACTAACTGTGAGCTGAATAAACCTTTCCTTCCTTCATTATGAGTGTTGGGTATTTGTCCCAGCAACGAGAGAAGAGTAACTAAGACACCATCCTAGGCAACAAGAGCATAGCAGGAGGTATCTCAACTCTGGACTTCCAGTAATGTTACACCTTATGGTCCTAAAAGCAGCACAGTATATGCCAAAACCAGACACGTGGATCAGAGGAACTGAACAGAGGATACAGAGACAATTGCAGGCACATTTCACTGCCTGATGTTTGGCAAAGGGGCCAGAAACTTCCACAGGAGGAAAGAGAGCCCCTTTGACATCTTCTGTGAGAAACCAAAAAGGCAAATAAGGAGCAAAATGATGATTTGGGGAAGTAGGAAGAAAATGTTCAAATGAGAAGAGGAAGAAGCGGGGAGGTGAGAGAGGCAATAGAAGAAAGAGAAAAGGGAAAAATGAGAATAGAAGGAAAAAATGGAACTGAAGCTTTTGTAAATAAGAAAGGGAAGGATTAAAGGCAGGGGAGGGGAATAGAGAAAGAGGAAGAATCAAGATATGTCATGTGCAGCTACAAATTCATTATATATCCTGAAAGTGTACCAATAAGATTATCATTATTTTTAAAAATTTAAAAAATTATTTATTTATTTGGTACAGGGTCTTGCTATGCAGCTCAGACTCTAGTGAGCCTCCTGTCTCAGCTTCCCTAGCACTGGGATTACAGAAATACATCATAACCCCTGATTTCAGTGGCTGATATGTTGTGCCTTGGGTTCTAGGGCTGGCACAGGATGCAGCACTGGGGATTGAACCAGCATCCTTTCACTTGCCAGGCAGATGCTTCGACCACTGAGCTATCTCCCCAGCCCAAGATTAACCATTTAAAAAACCAAACAATATTGGGAAAATGGATTATCCACATATAGAAAATTGAATCTAGACCCATATCTCTCACCACATATTAAGCTAAAATCAAAATGGATCAAAGATTTAAATGTCAAAACAAAAGCACAAACTGATGGGAGATAACAGAGGCAAAACTCTTGAAAACATAGTTGTAGCTAGGAATTTCTATATAGAAGCTCAACTACACAAGAAATAATTCCAAGAATCAACAAATGGTATTAAATAAAATTGAAAAGTGTTTACACAGCAAAGGAAACAGGCAACAGAGTGAAGAGGGAAGCTAGAGTATAGGAAAAATATTTTTGCCAGCTATGCTTCTAACAGAGAGCAGTATTGGAATATGTGAAAAATTTAAAAATGTAGATGCTCCCAGATAAAACATCCAATAAAAAATAGGCTGCTGAAATGAACAGACAGTTCTCAGAAGGTAGAAGAAAATGTTCAATAAGCTGGGTATGGTGGTACACGCCTGTAATCCCAGCACTTGGGAGACTGGGGCAGGAGGAGTGATATGAGTTCGAGATTAGCCTGGGCTATAAAAGTGAGCTCAAGGCCAGCCTGAACTGCATAGTGAGACCCTGTCTCAAAAAGACAAAAAAAAAAAAAAAAAAAAAAAAAAAAAAAAAAAAAAAAAAAAAAAAAAAAAAAAAAAAAAAAAAAAAAAAAAAAAGCCAATAATTACATGAAAAGGTGTTTGACATCTCTGGCTGTTAGAGAAATGTAAGTTAACAAAACATTGAGACTCCAACTTATTCCAGAAAGGACATCTATCATCAGGAAATCAAATAATAACAAATACTAGAAAAGCTGTGGAGGATAAGGAACCCTCCATGTCATTGGTGGGAATGTAATATAGTGTAGCCACTATGGAAATTAAAAAAAAAAAACCCTAAAAATAGAAATTGCATTCGACTTTTTCTCTTCTAGGTAGCTTTCCCAAAGAGTATGGTCATTATATTACAGTGATTCATACAGATGAGTCATATTGCAGTGATTCATGCATATCCATATATATATATATATCACTGTGATACGATGATTTCTGTTCTTTTGGAAAAATACCTAGGAGGGGAATAGTTGACCTGAATGGGACCTCCAATCCTAGGTTTTTGAGGAATCGCCATACTGATCTCCATAATGGTTGTACCAGTCTGCACTCCCTATGCCACTGGAGAAGGTTCCTTTCTTCCTCATGGCTTCTACAGCATTTTATTGTTGACTTCATGATTATAGTCATTCTTTCTAGGGTAAGATGGACTCTGAGCATTGTTTTAATTTGAATCTCTGTCTCTCTCTCTCTTTTTTTTTTCATTTATGTATTTGGTACAGGGTCATACTATGCAGCTCCAACTTGTAGTGATCCTCCTGTTTTCAACCTCCCCAGTGCTGGGATTACTGGCTTGTACCGACTAGTTCCTGGCTCAGTGTGCCCCAGGGACAGGGCTGGTGTGGCATGTGGGACCGGGTAATTTGCATCTCTTGAATGACCAATGATGTTGAACAGTTTTTCATATATCTATGGACATTTGTATCTCTTCATTTATGAAGTGTATATTCATCTTAGATGCCCAGTTTTGAATTGGATCTGAATTCTGGAGGCCTGATTTTTAAAAATTCTTTACATGTTCTAGATAGAAGTCCTTTGTCTGAAGGATAGTTGGCTATAATTTTTTCCCTATTCATGGGTTTTCTTTTTATTCTGTTGGTGATTTCTTTTGATGTGCAGAACATTTTTAAAGTGATGAGATCCCAATTGTTGATTCTTTGAAGGATTTTCCATGAAGTCTGATTTTTGTTCATATAACCTCTCTACCTACCCCTTATGTCCCTATGATCTCTACCTACTTTTCCCTGTAGAAGATTAGTGCTTAAGTTTTTTTTTTTTTCTGGAACTGGGGATCAAATATCAAATATTAAAGATTTAATATTTGAACCTTTGATCCATTTTGATTGTAGTTCTGTGCATAGTGATAGGCGTAGGTTTAACTTTAGCCTTTGGCATGTGGAAATTCAGTTTGTACAGTATCATTTATGAAAGAGGCTATCTTACTTCCAGTAAACATATTTGGTATTTGGTCCCTTGATCAAAGATAAGGTGGTTGAGTGTGTTTGTAGTTGTGCCTGCATCTTCTAAGCTGTTCCATGCATCTTCGGGCTTTTTTTTTTTTTTTCATGTATCATGTTGATTTTATCACAGTGGCTTTGTAGTATAATTTTAAGTCAGTGATTGTCCTGCCTCCTGTCTTTCCTTTGTTGTCCAGGAGTGCTTTTGCTATTCTAGGTCTCTTTTGGTTCCAGATGCATTTTAGGAATGCTTTCTCTAGATCCATGAGGTATACTAATGGTATGACTCTCTGTTATGCAGTACTTGTTTATGATATCTTCCCTCACTAGGGTATAAGTTTCATGAAAGTTATGTTTTTGTTTCGCCTATTTACTACCATATATGCACTCTAGTGTTCAATATACAGCTTATTTCAATGTAGATGTTTTAAAGGATTAAATGTAAAGGAGCAGATATAGGAACAGAAGGAAGGCCAGTGTAGTTAGATGTAATGGTGAAGACGGAGGGCAGCAAGAGAAAAGTTGAGGTAGGTAGGTAGGAGTCACAGCACTGCAGGACACTGTGGATTTGGTCCCTGAGTTGTATTTTCATACATTTCAATGATGTAAAGCAATTGATAGCCTAGTGAATAGGAGTATTGGGTTGGAATTTCCATTTTTAAAAATATTTAAAATTTATTTATTTATTGCAAGGTTTTGGTACCCAGTTCAAACTCATAGTGATCCTCTTGTCTCAGCTTCCCCAATGCTGGTATTATAGGCCTGAACCACCACACATGGGTTTTGGTGTTTAGCACAGTGTGCCTGGGATGTGGCATGAAGTACTAGAAATCAGACTCAGGTCCTTCTGCTTGCCAGGCAGGCACTTTGACCACTGAGCTATCTTCCCATTGAAATTTCCATTTCAAATGAACGTTATGATTTTTGTGGCTGGGGCCAAGGGAATATGGGTGGATAGGGAGCAGACTCTAGATATGACAGAGATAATGGTGTATGACTGGGGTGATAGTGATGAAAATGGAAAGAAGAAGAATTTAAGTGATATTTATGACATAAAATCGATGGGACATGGAAATAGATTTGGATGCAGTGAGTGAGAGAGAAGGAAAGGTCAAGGATCAGTCCAAGTTTTTTTAACTTTTGAAGCTAATGAATGGTAGTCTATTTGCTAGAAATGGAAGTTTGCAAAAGAAGTTGTATGCAAGACAGGAATGGATAGGGAAGAGTGAGAAAAGGGAAACACTGTACTAAACCCTGAAACACCGGAATTTTAATTCAATATTAGGTATTCAACCAAGCCTAGGGATTTTAGAATTTGGTGAATTAACTCAGTCAAAAATATTTATTGAACATCTGTTTCTGGCACTAATTGGACTTAATTGGGGTTTGCCCTCACCCAGTGGAGTCAGATTAAATTACTGTACACAGTTTTAAAAATCTGTATCTCCAGACAGTCTGAGGAAAAACAAGTGCAAATAAAGTGAAGAAAAGTGGAGTGTGTGGGAGGTAGAGCGCTTCAGGCGGATGAGCTGGGCTGGGCTTTCTGAAGGTAACGTTGGAATGAAGCCTTTGCGAGAAGGAGCCATTCACACAAGTCCAGGGGATGAACACTTGGAGGGAGGCCGGGGAGGACGCCAGGGCCTCGAGCTGGGGAACTTCTGCTCTCTTTAAGGATTAGAGAGAAGGGCCGAAGAGTGGAGGGCCGTGGAGTGGAGGGCCGTGGAGTGGAAGGCCGGTGCGCGGTAGGAAGACTTGCGGGGAAACGCTAGAAGGAGCAGGCGGGAGAAACCCTTCCTGCTAGTGTTTGAAAATGATTAAGTGTGCAGAGGAGCCATCCCTGGAAGATGAGTGACCTCATCCTTACGTGTTTCCAAAGGTCACTCTAGCTGCTAGGTCAAGAAGGGACCGGAAGGGAGCAGGACGAGAAAGAGACCAACTAGAAAGGACTTTCCTGTAAGCATCAACATGAACAGTCATGGTGAAGGTGGCAACTGGCAGGATTTCTAGGGAGCGGCCCGAGAGACAAGGAACAGGCAGCTACAGCTTGTGGTGATGACAGGGGCAGAGTGAGCCGGAGCTGTTTGCCTAAAGATAAGAAAGTGGATGTACAGGCAAATTGGACAAGACCGGCATAAGCAAAGGTGGTATCAGATTTGACCTGGGCTGACCTAAATTTCATTTCCTCATTAAAGTGCATGACTCCAGAAAGGCTTCTCCCTTTCTAGGGTGAACATAACACATTACTAAGTACATTTTAGATCTGTGAAAACTCATACCTGTGCAGTAACTGTACTCTACCCTGTCCAGAGGCTCCTCTCCTATTTAAATAAACTCATACATAATTAATGACATTCTTTTGAGACCCTATAAAAGTAAAGCATATCCTTTGTTAGGTGCTGCTCGGCTCTTTGTACAGTACCCCACTTTCCTATTTCTTTTCCTGGGGCTGCCAGCTACAAGAGTGATCACAATGTATAATGAATATTCAAATTAATAAAAATTTATTAGGTAAAAGACACGTTGCCATTAACAAATGTCGAAATACTCCTTGTCACTTTCTGATAAAAAGAATACAGTGGACGCAGCTGATGAGTGCCATCCAATAGAAAGGCGGACTCGCAGAGACGTTAGGGTGGCTTCGCGATGCTTTTGAAGGAAGAGCTGCCGGCACTTGTTGCTGGGTTAGGTGGGGGTGCGAATGTGGTTTTGTCCCGAGCACTCAGGCGAATGCCACTGTCTGAGATGAGTTATGTAGAGTGCAGACCTTGGGGGGCTTGAGGACTTCAACCTGCTGGGAAGGCGTGAGATTTAATCTACATTGGCAGCAGTAGGTGCGCAGCATGAAGTTTGTCCAGTTCGCTGGGAAATTTTGGGAAAGGATAATAGTACGTTGTGACATCTAGAGTGGATCCATTTTTAAACAGTCGCTTTTTTTTATCCAGCAAAATTATTTTTAGTAGTATTCATGAAGTGAATACAATAATAGAACTAATAACCAGCAAAGAAGCCCAATAAAATGTTTCCTTTATTGAACTACATACATATCATACTAGCAAAATAAGTAATAAGTGAAATGAATAAAATCTTATAGAAAAATTTAAATGTAAGACATTAATAGTTATAAAAATATATATTTTGAACCAAGGAGGATTAAAAATATTATTCAAATCTGATAAAATAGTTCATGGGTGAGATAAAAGTTGTATTTCTAAATGAAACATAGTACCTTGCCATTGGAATTGTTTTACTATTTTTAAAATAGATGCACAAAGAATTCCATGGGCTTGACCAGGGATATAGCTCAGTGGCATAAGCACCTGCCTGGCAAGTTGTATCCATAGTACCAAAAAAAAAAAAAAAAATTCCATGGGGCCCCACAAGTGTCAGAATGCATGGACCCATTTAGGCTCAGCTTTGCTTCCCGGCACTGTGATAGTGTTGTTTATTTCAGAGCAGCGCCTTAGCCACAGGAATATGTAGGGACATCAAGGGAGCTGGAGACAGAATTTGCTCCTGAAGGGAACTGGAAGGATGCGGAGAATTGGGGTGTCTGGGGAATGAGCACAACCTGACTCTCCACATGGGAGGCCAACAGTGCACCCATGGAGCTCTCGGTCAACCTGCACACGGAAGTCTGTATTTGTTAGGGAATGGGCATTGGAAGGGGCTGTGGCAGATGTAGATTGCTTATATGTGTGCATTAAATACATATTTTGAAGTGCAATGGTAACCATAGCAATTGTTAGCATTTTACCAATGTAAGAATTTTTGGGTGAAGAGTATTTTACCACTGACAATGTGTAGACTCATCACTACCAGGTAAGGATAAAGAGATTGACTTTCAGTCAGTTTTCTTACTCTGTTAGGAATTTCTAGACAACACATCTTTATTGCAGTCCTTCCCTAACTGCTGGGGGTGGGGCAAAGTCTAGCTCATGGTGGGGCAAGAGCAGGTGTTGGGTTGATGGGATGGATCTGCCTGGGTTGAGGGGCTGCAGAGGGGCTCGTCTAAGAAGTCCTACTGGGGACCTTGAGGGTAGGGATCACCCCATCCTATGTCTTCTGTGACCTCTTTAAACCGAGGTCCACATGTGATGGGAGAGGCAGTGCCGGGCTTCCTGCCTGCTGGCGTCTTTGTTTCTGTCCTTGGCTTCCTTGGTTTCTCCTTTCCATCTTTTGGTTGCCTTTCCCTTATTTCTTTCTGCTTCTCTCTCCCTCCCCATCCCTCTCCTCTGCTTCTTTCTGTCTCAGGGTCTTCTCACCTCTCTGTCCCTATCCCTGCCTATCTCTTTCCTCCTTGTCCCTCTCCGGTGCAGAGTTCTACCTCTCTCTGCATTGGACTAAGTTTCTCTATTGGAACGTGAAGTGGGGCGATGAGGGAGCAGGTGGGGACACCCCAGACCGCACACTCCCATGTGGACCTCTGCTTAGAGAGGTCACAGAAGACATAGGACAGGGTGATCCCCACCCTGATTTGTAATCTGTATTCACCAAAATAGTTTTGTATATTCCTTAGCCTGCTTTTAGACCTCAATAAAGGTGAGCTGCTTCTGAAGCTCTGAGCTCACTTGGAGAGAGTAATCTCTGTGTGGGACATCCTCTTTCTCAGTCCTTCTCTTGGACCATCTCTAAAATGACCAAGCCCAAGGGCTGGCAGTGGACTGCAGCCACTAAATTGGGACTGGGGTTGGCAGTACAGTGGAGCTGCAGCCTGTTGACTGGTGTGGAGGGATGCTGGTGACAGAAAGAGAGAGTAACTGCAGAGTGGAGCTCATTTGGGGTCTAAGTGACACCATCTTTAGCTCTGACTTTGAAGTTCCCCTGTCTGGGATTTCCTGTGGCAACAGAAATTCCCACTTTCTGGGAAGACAGCTCATTCATTTTTTTGTGGCCTTTGCACCTGCAGCCTGTTCTCTCCACCTGGAATGAACTTCCGCTGAATATGTGAATGGTGCATTCTTTTGAAGGGTCAAATCTTCGCTTAAATATCTTTCTTAAGGAAATTTCCCTGATCATCTTACTTTCTAGACATATTTAATTCCCCTTTTCTGCTTTATTTTTATGCATACCGTTTATTACCTAACACGCAGATTTTTTTTTTTTTTTTTTTTTTTTTTTTGTGACCTGCTCAGCCTGCTCTGGGGGCAGGGCTGGGGGCGTGTAGTACTGGGGATTGAACCGTGGTCCCTGAGCAACTGCCTAAGCTGCCTAAACAGGTGCTTTAGACCACTTAGTTATCTCACCTGCCCCAGACAATTGATTAAAAGCAGAGTCTAGCACCTCAGAGGCACCTTCTGAAGTTTAAGTGACCACAGACCTCCTGGTCAGGGTGGGTGCTGCTGTGGTACGGCCAGCATCTACTGAGTGGCTGCTGCTCTCTGCCTCAGCAGCGTCTGGTGTCTCTGAGCTGCTGCCTCTTATGACTTGGCGACAACGCCCTTCCTCTGGTAGCAGCAAGCACCCTTGCATGACCTTGAAGCCTCGGCCCTGCCTCCCTCAGCACCTCTGTTGTTCCCTAGGAAGCTCTGACCTCTGTCTCCGCCTGCTCTCCCTTCACCCTCCACTGAACACCTGGGCCTCTTGACAGTGCTAAGTTTCTGAGTGAGCTATGCCTCCCAGCCATACTTTATCTCTTTCTGGCCATTGGCAAGTGGGTGAACCCCTCTGGATCTCAGTTTCTCCATCTATAAAATGGTCCATAGAATGATATGATATTAGATGCTATGATATACTATAATATGCTATGCTATAGTATAATATAATATAACTTATTATAATTGATACAGGAAATCTCCAAATGATGTTGGAAAAACTGATCTCCCAACCTGACCTGGGATCAGGTGTTCTCTAAAACCAAAGAATGAATTTTAGGAACAAACAGATGTAATGAACAGAACATATTTATTGAGGGAAAAAAGCTCCTGTCCAAGAGAGGGACAGGAGGGGGGCCCCTAGTGGGTGGTCCCTGCGAAGTTGGTGGTCCTCTATAAAAGTCCCATGCTGTGAGGTGGGTCTAAGGTGAAAATCATGGGCACTGGCTTAGGTGGACATGAGGTGGGATGAAAGAATGGTCAACCAATGAGGTTACAAGCACCATTGCTCAGGTAAAATTGACTAAATCCAATACCAAATGGGGAAGTGAGTCATGTAGCAAGGGGACAGGAATACCAGGATAGGGTCTCTTCCTTTTGGGGGTTGGGCTAGTGACTCATTTGGGCTCTTTTAATGTGATTGATATCTATTTAGAATATCAATCCCTGATGCACATTCCCAGGGAAGTATGTGGCTACATTTGTTTCCTTTTTTGTCTTGTTTGTTTCTTCCAATTGTAAGATAGATCTTGTCTTCTGTGTTATCTCCTTTGAGGGCCTGGCCTTGTCTCACTGCCTATACTATTTCTATCTAATTTAGCTGCCTGCAACATAATGAATATAGCATCTTCCTGACAGGGCAGACTGAGCAATGATAGCCTTCGGTGAGACGATCCCCTCTGAGCATGGGCAACTCCATTCCAGCTTCCCGAGACTGGTAGATGCCATGCCTGCCCACTACCAGTCAAGAGACACAAATAGGACAGTGTTTGCAGAGTACTTGGGCTCTGGGAGGAGCTGCATTGGACAAGTTACTGCTAATGAGAACCTATGTTCACAGAGGCACAGGAAGGGAGTGACCATGACTGTCTGTGGTTGAACTTGTCCTGTGCTACCTGTGCTGCAGAATGTCCTGTGGGACGCACAGGGAGGAAGAAGCCTTCCCATTGTCCACCTCCACAGATGAGCTCAGGGCAAGTCTGTCAGCCTCCCTTAGCATGCCAGGCCTCTGGTGGGAAGCAGAGAATGCTGAGAAGGGACAGCAGCTCTCTGAGCTGGCCAAGAATGCTCCCCAGACTCTGCACAGGGCCATTGTGCCATTTGTGAATGACTGGACTTGGCACTCCTTCCAGTTCTGAAAACCTACAGTTTTAAGAATATCAGCTTCTTCATCCAGGCAATGTTTCTTCAACCAACAGTTTTGTGTTGCTGTTCACATTTGAGAGAGAGGAAACCCGACACTCAGGTCTTTTGTACCCAGAGGCAAGCTGCTTCTCCCTTTCTGCCTCCTTGAGCTGGGAATGAATTCCTGATCTGCCATGGACAGGCAGCTTCTTACAACACTGATAAATCAAAGGCAGGCTGGTGGCAGAGAGAAACAGGTGCTGAGTTGGCAAAATGGGCAGCATCTTTCTCAACTGAGCATCACTTCTTTAATGATCTTGTGCCTGTGAAACCCACAAACGCATTTGCTTGGAGTTGTTTTCTTTGACTCATTCAATACGATGTATTGAGTGTCTGCTTTGCTGGGTGTAGGATGTGTACAGAGAATCATGTCCAAGACTGGGTATGGAACCCACCTGCTTGGCATTTGCTTGCTAAGGGAGACCAGTAGAGGTTCCAGCCTTTGAAAGAAGCTGCCCTCCGAAAAGGGTAGAAGAGAGGCCAGTGTTTCCATCAGAGGCCAATGGGTGTCAGAAGAAGAAACCTCTCAAGTTGGCTCAGCAACAGGGTTTTGTTGTAAAGGAACTCGGGGCTTCTAAGCGCAGGATGCCTGGTTAGGCTTCGTGAGTCTAAGAGCCACTGGACAGCTACTCTTCCCTTTCAGTGCACTCCCAGGCATATCGCAGCTGCCCCTCAATTGTGACCTCATGTCATGAAGTTGAGAGGACTGCGCCTGTCCTGTGTGACTCCCTATATCATCAAGGGTCCAACAGGACCACATTGACCAGCCAAAAAGGGATGATCCAGGAAAGCCCATGGGAGGGATTGTTGAAGCAGTGCAGTGTGGACAGCAAGGGCTATCAGAGCACCCTGAGGCTGGCTTCATGGAAAATCCTGTTGTCCTGTACACCAGAAGGGGTGTAGATTGGCAAGCATTGCAACAATGGGCATTGTCATGGCCTTGGGTCAAGGAACTTGGGTATTGCCAGTGTAGTCTGGAGGTAGGGGACCTGGGGGAAGAAGTTTCTCTACTTCCTTATCAGTCCACTTCTGCATGCCCTGTTGGTGGCTTGTGCTGGCCAAAGCTGACTGAAGTCCAGATCTAAGAGGATAGACACTGCATCTGCAGGTAGAATCCAGCCTCCCAAGGCACAAAACAGGCATGGAATGGAAGGATTCAGTGGAAGTGAAAGTGGGAGTGGAAGGGTACACAGAGAATGTCTATGACTACCATATGTGGTCTCTTCTCTTACTCTCAAATGCCCTAGCGAGAGAATCCAGTTGTGTCAGCTTGGATTGAGGCAGAGCAGGAGGAGTTCAAAACATCAGCATCACCCTCATTTCCCAGGTGAACCAGCCAGGGTGGATACACACCCAGAGAACACGAGTAACAAGTGGTAGTGCCACCGTGCCACAAATGCCTGGGAACTGTGTGCTCCACTAGGCTGCCCAGCCCTGGCAGTTCTCTCAGGACCACTCCTGGCCCGAACTATGGATGTGCTTCCTGAGTCTCTGTGCAGGTATTTGAACAAGTGTCACATCCAAATAGGTCTTTAAAAGTTATTAGAGAAATTTAAAGTTAACGGGCACTTAGGTCTGAGTACATGTGTGTCTTTCAAAGATCCAGGAGGTTACACTGCTCCTGACATTTGCTGCATGCATTGTGGGCTATCTGGCCCAGCCTGCTTGACTCCCATGAAGCTCCTCTCCTCTGTGTTCTGACTCCTCTGTCCTCTCTGCCCGATCTTGCCTCCAGGGCAATGTGGAGTCACTACACCTTTGTGGAAGGCACAGCCTGATGTTCGCAGGTCCCTTACTCTTGATAGTCTTAGGCCATGCTTTTGACTTGGCTGTGTCTGGGATGAGTCTTGCCACCTTAATGGAACCCATCTCCTTCCCAATGCAAGTCAGTATCATCCCAAAAGGTCTCTGTAGAAGTGTGCTCCCATTTCCCAAGATGTGTGTTGGCCTTTTCCTTTCTGGGTACCTTCAAAGGAAGAGGTTCTTTGTGGGGTAATCTGAAACTCTCCTGCCCAGGATGCTCTTCTTGATGCCTGACTTCTCGAGTGTGACTTATGCTTGGTTTATCTTAGTGAGAACAGAGTGCTCATGTGAGTTGTACTTGGAGGCTAGCGCAGCCTACTTTGCACAGAGCAGGGAATGCTGAGAAGCTTCCCAGAAGGCGCAGCAACCATTCTGGGGTGCCAGCTGTGAGGACCCAGACTCCAGCTGGTTGTATAGATTGGGTCACATCTGTGTAGGCTAGGGTGCCAGTCAGTTGTATGGATGTGTGTGTGTGCCTGCTGTGTGCTTTTGGGTACCAGCCAGATGTGGGGACAGGTTCCAGCTGTGGGGACTGGATTACCAGCCATAAGGACTAAGGTGCTAATCAGTTGTGGGGACCTGTGAACCAGCTGTGTGCTTCAGAGTGCCAGCCAGGTATAGCGCCTGGGAACCAGCTGTGGGGACTAGATTGCCAGCCAGAGGTGTGAGTTGGATTTAGTTGTATGGACTGGGATGCTCCTGACTGTATAGGCCTGAGGGCCAGCCAGCTGCGTGGGTAGGGATACCAGCTGTGAAAATAAGGAGGCCGAAGAGGGCCAAGTGCAGATCAGAACCCACCTGCACTATTCACTGACTCCACATGCTGCACTCTACGGCACAAGCAATTTTAGTAAATCAAGGTCACTGAAGCAGATTGACTTTACCCAGTGACTTTGGCTTCAGAAAGCAGATATGTTTCTCTGGTAGGAAGAAAAGAAAGTGCCTTTAAGAATAATATCATTGTTTTTATTTTTTCTCTTTAAAATATAAAAGGGACCAGGAATCAATCTCAGGATCTTGCATTTTCTGCATCCTCAACC
>PVKN010027866.1:0-13407 GCA_004027915.1 Capromys pilorides
GAGCAGTGCAGGCACACTGCAGTCAAATCCCGGAAACTAGCATTCCCGGGTCTTTAGTATCTATTTGTATTGGGAACCTTACAGCCCTTACCTTCCGTGAGCGTGTGTGCATGCATGCGTGTTCGCATGTACACTGCCTAGGTTGAACCCAGGTCATTCTCACTGAGCTCCATCCCCAGCTCCTTTTTTTATTTTTTATTTTAGGATAGGGCCTCACCAAGTCCCTAATTTTCCCTGGCTGGGCTAGAATTTGCAATCCTCCTGCCTCAGCCTCACCAGTGCTGTGATTTCAGGCGTGAGACACCATACCTGGTCCATCCTAGCTTCTCGTAGTCATGATCCTATTCCTGCTCCCGTGAGCCCAGCTTTTCTAGCATCTACACAGGCGTAAGTGTCTGCCTGGCTTGTGTCACATGAAGCCCTGTCCTCTGGGTCATTTTCTTCTAAGGAGCTGTGGGAGCCACTCAGGTACCCCAGACCTTTTCCTATAGTTCCCGGAAAGTCCTGGTAGTCCAGCCCCTCATCCGTCTGTCCAAGGCTTTTTCCAGACAGCAGTGCACAGCCGGGGCCCAGGCCCAGGGGAACAGGTGGAACTGGTGCCGCCTGGCCCTTGGTGGGACAGAACCTCTGGGTCGCCCTGGGTGCCCTGCAATCTTCCCGTCTGGCTCTCCCTCCCCTGCTGGTGTTTCTGACGATCAACTCTGACTGCTCTGCTGCACTCAGCCCTGACAGCAACGCCAGCCTCGGGCCCAGGGCGGCTTGTGTGCCAGGCGTCCCCTGGCTGGACCACTTGGGTTCAGGGAGCAGGAGGAGCAGAGGTGAACACTGAGGTCCATTCCTGGCCCATTCTGGGCTCAGTACAATGCCAGGGCCAGGAGATGGGGCGGCAGACACCTATCTCAGGCCCAAGGTCAAAGGATAATGGTTCTGTGTGACTTGTGGACCAGACAATGGCCTTTCTGTGGTGTCCTCACATGGTGGAGAGAGGTCCTGGTCTCTCTTCCTCCCCGTTTTGTTTTTGGTCCTGGAGATGTAGGACTTGCGCACAGAGCTTCATCCCAGCCTTCTCCCATTTTTTTTATTTTTTATTTTTATTTTGAGGCAGGGTCTCACTAAGTCTCAAGTTTGAGATCCTCCTGCCTCAGCCTCCCAGAGTTTTGGGATCACAGGCGTGAGGTCTTGGCTTTTCCTCTTCTCAGGGCTATCAGGAATCCCATTGTGAGCACCCAAACCTCGGCCCCCGTGTAAGCCCAATCACTCCCCAAGGCACTGTTTCCAGCTCCCTGGCTGTGGGGAGTTACAGCATCCTCACCCCCATTTGAAGAGGACAGTGGTCCAGGGAGGTGTGTGGACCACACCAGGGCCCCTTTTCCCAGCAGCCAGGCTGCAGCCCAGGGTGGGGACCGTCCTTCCCACCTTGCGCAGGGCTGGGGCTGAGCAGGGGCAGTGACAGGGCGGCACCGCCAGCGGGCGACTCCGGCACAGTCCCCTTCCATCGAGGCAGCTGGGCCTCTGTGTCTCTCTCCTCAGATCCTGACAGGTGAGGACTGGAACGAGGTCATGTACGACGGGATCAAGTCCCAGGGCGGCGTGCAGGGCGGCATGGTGTTCTCCATTTACTTCATTGTGCTCACGCTCTTTGGGAACTGTATCCTTCCTGGGGGACACGGGGAAGCGGGGGGCACGCAGGGCCTGGCCCCCCGTGCGGCACCCTCCCTTGGCTGCTTTCCCTGACTCGGGCGTCAGACACCCTGCTGAACGTGTTCCTCGCCATCGCTGTGGACAACCTGGCCAACGCCCAGGAGCTCACCAAGGTGAGCTGAGCACCGCGGGGCCTGGCTCTCGCCCGTGTGGCACAGCAGGATGGCGGGGTGGGGGACAGAGGGCAGCAGGGCACATGCACGGGGTGCTGCTCTCTCCTCCCAGGCCCAGGTGGACCCTCAGTCAGCCAGTTCTGCTGAGAGGGTGGGAGAAGAAACAGGTGGCCAGCTCCATGCGGGTGCCTGTGTGTGGAAACTGGACCGGAGGCTGGGGGCAGGGGCGCACACCTGGGCGGCTGGAGGCAGGAGAACCACAAGTTCAACCTCAACCTGGGCGAGTTAGAGACTTACGAGATTCTGTCAAAATAACAAAGGGCTGAGGATGAGGCGCTGCAGACCCCGAGTTCAGAACGACACTGTCCCCAGGCCTGCAGGCACTGCCACCCTTCAAAAGGGGAGCAGAGGTACAGGGACCTAGACAGAGCTGGAGCTGAGGGGAAAGGAGCTGACACTGACCCTGTGAGCTTAGAGAACCCAGAGCCCTGGCAGGGTGGGGTGGGAGTGGCCGAGACACCCTCTGTCCCCTGGTCACCTGCAGGAGCCAGGTAGGGGCACAGGGCACACAGGCCAGCCTCCGAGGGGACAGAGTGTGGCCAGGATGCCGAGGGCCTGCGTCTGTCTCCATGTGTGGGGACCGGCCACATAAGATGTCCCCTGACCTCACTTCCAAGTGACAGCAAAACAAAGAGGTCCCTCGTGGTGTACTGTAGGGCCCCCCCCACCCACCTTTTTTTTTTTTCCTTCTCGGGGTTTTGAGGCACAGGGCTCTCGCTGGGTAGCCCACGCTGGCCTTGAACTCACTGTGTAGCTCAGTTGGCCTGGAACTCTCGGCGGTCCTCCAGCCTCAGCCTCCCAAGTGCTGAGACTACAGGTGTGCGCCACCCCGCCAGGCCCACAGCAGGCCCAGAGAGGTGCAGCCACTCCCTTTGGGTGCTGTGTGACACCCAGTCTGTAGAGCACTGGTTCCTAGTGCCAGCAGCTCTGTGAGTGACGCAGCCGAGCAGGGCCAGAGCCCCTGGCTCTGTGGGTGCAGAGGGCAGCCAGGACGTGCGGGCAGGTAACCATGAAAACCGAAACTGCAGCCGCAGAGAAACTGCCTTCCTCCTGCACCAGGTACCAACAACCGCCCAGGAGGCAGGAGCCACAGTCTCCCTGTATCACCCATGGGAGACACAGCCCAGAGAGGGGAGGTGACTGAGAACAGGGAAACAGAGATGGAGCTCCTGACAGGGCAGAAAAGAGAAACAGATGGGGAATTTGGGACAAGGAACCATCTACATGCAGGGAGGGCCTATGTTTCTTTATGATTCATGCTGCTGAGTTATCTGCGTAAAACTTGGGACTGTGCGTCCCTCAGGGCAGCCTTGGAGTGCCTGGGAGTGGGGAGGCAACGTTGTTTTCAGTAACATAGTTCATGCCCCTGGGACAGTCCATGAGCAGGGCTACCAAGAATGGCTGCACAGGTCGCACACTGCACAAAAGAATATAGGCAAGAAGGGGCCATCAGGCCCCTGGAATCCAGTGTGGGTGAATCAGAACAGAAGGAGCAACAGAAAGGGCCCGTCATGCTCTGCGGGTGTCGTGTCAGGAGCAAAGACATCGTAGAAGCTGGCTTCAGTTGGCTGCATAGGGTAAACAGCACCCGTCACGCGAGCCAGGCCCTCCTCCCAGAACTCTGCTCCAAAGCCCTCCCCCCAGTGCCCCATGGTGTCCGGGACATCACAAAGCAGCCCGAGCCGACTGTCTACCCTCCATCTGCTGGCCCTGGCAGGAGTGGAGTTTCCCAGCATCCTGTGGGCCAGGAAGAAGCAGAAGTCCCTGCCATCTCCAGCACATGGCCACCAGCCTGGCCACTGTGTGGCAACTTAGGGTCCCCTCCAGCCCTTTTCTAGGAACCCCAGGGTGCATTCGCAGAGCTCTTCCTCATTCAACCCATCTTGCATCCCATAAACTCAGATTAAGCACCTCTTGGGCACAAAGCTGACAATAAGACAGCCAAACACTGCCTTTGGGGACAGGGATTCAGACTGTGGGTGAGAGATGAGAAACCCAGACAATCTGGGGAAAATGTGTAGCTCGGAAGAAAGCAACAACTGTGAAGGAGAAAAACAAAGTAGGGAAAGTGAGGGGACACTGGAATCTTGGATGAGAATTATAAGGCACAGAGAGGTCAAGAGAATTCCTGAGGCCGCACAGCTGTAAGTGGTGGAGCTGAGATTTGAACCCTAGCTGACTGCAGTTGGAATTTGTGCATTAACCGCTGTGCTATTACATGTATGAGAGTATTTCACTCACCTGGGAACTTGATGAAGTCGCAGAGACTGGGCAGAACTCTGGTTCTGTGCCTGCTTCCTGGGGCATAGACACCCACATTTCCATCATTGAGGGTGCAGAGTTTTAGGCAAGCTGGACATGGTGCCCAGGGGGTCCTGATGTGCCTCCCCAAGGAGCTGCCATGGCTTGAAACCACCTGGCTTCTCTCACTGTTGCTTTGTGTTTCTTGACTTCCCTGTTTAATGAACGGGGCCACGCCAGACAGTCGGAGGAGGGTGGAAAGTCCAAAACGATCTTTGTGGGGATGTTGTATTTCACCACTGCCCCTGAACCCAGGCCCAGGAACCCAGCTCCCCTCCCCCAGTGGGGACTGAGAGTTCAGGGTCCTCAGCTGGGGCAGCACCTGGCACGAGTCAAGGTCTCAGGGACATCTGGCACTTGGGGGAGGACAGATGAAGGAGTTCAGCCTGCTTGGAAAGCACTGGAAAACCTCTGCATTCTGCGCAGGCCCCAGACAGGAGCAGGGATGTCTGCCCTGTGGGAGTCTCTTCACTCTAACTTTCTTCTGGCTGTGCGTTAAAACAGAGGTCATAAAAAATCTGGAAAAGTCAGGCATGGCGGCACACGCCCATAATCCCAGCATTCTGGGAGGCTGAGGCAGGAAGATCACAGGTCTTGCTATTGTAGCCCAGGATGGTCTCCACCTCCCAGGTGCTGGGAGGACAGGTGTGCACCATCACGTCTGGCTTCAAATTTAAAAAAAAAAAAAAAGAAAGAAAAAAGAAAAGAAAAGAAAAAGAAATTTTAAAGGTCTAAAGATGGGGGGCTGGGGATATAGCGCAGTGGCATAAGCACCTGCCTGGCAAGCACAAAGTCCTGAGTTCCATACGATACCAAAAAAAAGAAAGACAAAGGCCAGCCAAATACCTCAGCAGATTAAAGTACCTGCAAGCAGGCGCAGGGGTCGGAGTTTGTTCCCCGGGCCTGCCAGGCTGGCCCCGTCCCCAGGGGCGCACTGCAATGGCAGTGAGACTGGGCGTGGTGGCGCACGCATGTAATCAGATCACTAGTCCAATCTAGTAGTGAGTCCCTGAACACCCTGTAGACCCTTCCCTAAAATTAAAAAAAAAAGAACAAAGGTCTAGGAGATAGCTCCATGTCAGACTGGCAAGTGCAAGGTCATAAGTTCAAACCCCGGTCCCACAAATTTAAAACAAAAAAAAAAAAAAAGGTCTAGGGATGTAGCTCAGTTCAAAGTGCTGGGTTCAGGCTCTAGTACCAGAATAAATAAATAAATAAATAAATAAATAAATAGATAGATAAAGAAAGAAAGAAAGAAAGAAAGAAAGAAAGAAAGAAAGAAGAGCTGGAGAGTGACCCAAAAGGGTCAGCAATATACTTCTCTGACCTCGGCTGCACTATGTGGGTGTGGGTTCTGATGCAGCCCAGTCTACTTTTAAATACCTCAGCGTCGCCAGGGTCAGCAGGCGGGTACAAAGCAAGACCCTGAGGCCTGGTCTGGTGAACAAGATCTTATGCACCTTCCAGGATGAACAAGAAGAGGAGGAGGCGGCCAATCAGAAACTTGCTCTACAGAAAGCCAAGGAGGTGGCAGAAGTGAGTCCCCTGTCTGCAGCCAACATGTCCATAGCTGTGTAAGTGTCCCAGCCTCCCCCGCACCTGTTCCCACTCCCAGGCAGGGCTTGAGAAGGGGAAGGGCAGGCCCTGATGGCTGAGTCTTAGGAATCGATCCACTGTTACCCAAAGGCCGTCTCATGAGCACTACAGGCCAAGTCCTGTGCTCAGCGTGGTTCGCTTTGTACAGCTGCTGGAGTCAGGGAGAGAGAAGATGCATTCGATACATACATTAGATGGGGTGTGATGGAGTGCCAGACCCAGCAGGAGGAACAGGCCATCCCTGTAATGCCAGCTACTCAGGAGACAGGATCACAAGTTTGAGTCCCACCTGGGTAATAGAGTGAGATCCTTCCTACCTTCAAAGAAAAAAAGATCTGGGATGTAGATCAGTGGTGGAGTGCCTGTGGGTTCATGCCCTAGTACTGTAGGAAGGCAGGCAGGTAGGCAGAGATAGGCAGACAGGCAGGCAGGCAGGCAGGCAGAGAGAAAGAGACAGAGAGACAGAGACAGTGAGGGGCCAGGAGCAAGCCAGTGTGACTGGGAAAAACAGTAAGGCACTCAAAATTTTAAAAAAATATTTGAAACCTCATCTCAAAAACCAAGGTAGGCAGAGGAACAACAGGAGGGAGGTGCAGGCAAAAGTGGTGACAGGCAGATCATGCAGAGCCTTGTGGGATGTGGAGACTTGGGCTGCTGCTCTGGGTTAGGTGGGAGCTGTAGAGTTCTTGGGCAGAGGGAAGTCAAGGCCCCAATACGGGTGCCCACAGCACCCCCTGCCCACTGCTGGGGAGCAAGCTGAAGGGGATGCTGAGTTGGCAGACGCAGCTGGACACAGGAGGGTCTCAAGTCTGCGCCTATCCTGGGTAAATCAGCAACAGCCAGACCCTGTCTCAAAATAGAAAATTAAGAGTAGGATGTGTGGCTCAATGCAGAGGCCCTGGGTTTGATTTCCAGTACTAAAAAAGGGGATTTTTCTTTCTTTAAAATAAAAAGGAGGGCCAGTGAGGTGGCTCAGTCTAAAGCACCTGCCTAGGAAACTTTAGGCAACCTCAGGGACCAGGATCCATCCCCAGCACCACATGCTGCGCCAGCCCCACCCCCAGGGCAGGCTGAGCCAGCCATAGCACAAATTTAAAAAGGAAAAGACAAGTTTAAAATAAAATAAAATAAAAAGGGGATCAGTGTCTAAGAGTTAGAGAATCTCCCTTGGCCTAGGCTGGGGTCACTCACCCCGCAGCAGCCGGCCAGTTTGCCTCGCTGATGCCCCAGATTCCCCCCTCCCATTCCCTGGGTGCTCCCTGAGACCCTAGACGGTTCAAGATCCGAATTAGAGGCTCCAGCAGGCATCGGAGCTTCCTCGACCTGCTGGAGGCCACTGCCTGCCATCTAGGGCCATGCCCAGGCTAAAGTTATCAAGGCCACCTGAATCATGGGCTGCCCTCTGAAGAGTAGGGAGGTCAGCGGGGTCACCTGCTGAGGGTGGGTGAGGTGTCTGAGGGCACAGACACCACTGTAAACCAACAAGCCCCGCCACACCCACTGAGGCATCCACAGGGCCAGGATGCCTGGCCAGGGGCAACTTCTAACCAGGCTGAGTTTCAGACCCTCCTTGGGCCCGAGACAGTGGCCAGGTGCACGCCCACCCGGCCGCACGTCCTAACCCCGGCCCTTTGCAGGAAGGAGCAGCAGAAGAACCAAAAGCCGGCCAAGTCGGTGTGGGAGCAGCGCACGAGCGAGATGCGCAAGCAGAACCTGCTGGCGAGCCGGGAGGCGCTGTACGGCTGCGAGCTGGACGCCGACGAGCGCTGGAAGGCCGCCTACGCGCGCCACCTGCGGCCCGACATGAAGACGCACCTGGACCGGCCGCTGGTGGTGGACCCGCAGGAGAACCGCAACAACAACACCAACAAGAGCCGCGCGCCCGCCGAGCCCGCCGTGGAGCCGCGCCCGGGCGCGCAGGACCCGGCCCGCAAGGCGGCGCGCGGCCACGAGCGCGCGCGGGACCCGGGCTCGGCGGAGGGGCGCAGGGCCTGGCCGGGGCCCCGGGAGGCGGCGCCGGGCCGCGAGGGCCCCTACGGCCACGAGTGCGAGCTGCCGCCGCCCCGCGAGGAGCCCGCGCCCTGGGACGGCGACGCCGAGCGCGCCAAGCCTGGCGACCCCTCGCGCCGCCGAGCCCGGCAGGGCGAGCGCAGCAGGGACAGCCGCGCGGGGTCGCCACGGGCCGGGGACGGGGAGCCACGCAGGCCGCGCACGCACCGCAGGCCCGGGGAGGACGAGGAGCGCAGGCGCCACCGAGAGGGCGACGGGCCGGACGGCGCGGAGCGAAGGCGGCGGCACCGGCACACGGGGGCCCCGGGCGCCTATGAGGGCGACGCGCGCAGGGAGGACAAGGAGCGCAGACACCGGCGCAGGAAGTGAGTGGGGCGCGGCGGGCTCGTGCGGGGCGACCCTCCTGCTTCAGACGCCGGAGTGCAGGCATTGAGCTAGTCTTAAATGTTGCTAGGCGGCTTCCCCATCGCGGGCCCATTTCCTGAGGGCTTACGGGGAACCTGGAGGGCGCCTCACGCCAGCTCTCTCATCCTTTTAGTTTTTGTTTTTATCAGTGCATGCTTGTGCAGAACGATGTTCACAGTCCGGGTGGGAGTGGGCGCATGCGCATAACGCCTCTTGTGCTTTTCACGCCCTCCCTTCTCCGTCTTTTTGTCTCTTTCCCATTTGTGTGCGTGTGGCAAACTCTGGGATTGAGCCCAATAACCCCCTCCAAAAGTTTTTAAAAATCTGATTCCAGTTTGGGAGGCTGTGACATGCAAGGACAGTCTCCCCACGTGTGCAAACGTACACGGAAGTCCCACAGCTCATGGGAGCTCAGGGTTCGTCATCTTTTTATGAAGTCTCAGGCACCACTATGAGTTCACGCGCTCCTAATCACCTTCCCAGAGTTCCACCCCGACAGTATATGAACTGGGACAGCTGTTCTCAGCACATGAACTTTAGGGTACACTTTCCAGCCCCAGCACAACAGGCTTTCTGGGAAATGACAAAGAAATGGTGCCCAGGCCAGGATCCACAATTGGGCTTACAGAAAGAGCTGTTGAAAAAGGGCACTGAGCTGCATGAGCTAAGGTCCTGGGGTTGGCTCAAGACAACACTTTTGCAAGACATAAAGAGGAAAAAATGAAAGGGACTAGGATACTAGGTCCCCAGGACCCTGCATTCTTCAGGAGAATGAGAGGCTCCTGGAGGGGTTGAGGTGGACTGACGTGTCCTTCCAATATGACAGCGATTGTCATCCTTGTTATTGTGTCTATAGTGGTGATTGAAGGAGGCAGAACAGGGACAGAATAGCTGTCCCTGACAATGCACGGGGGAGAGTTTTTGAAAGTGAAGGGCCCAGCCCAGCTTAGATTCACAGCAGTCTGCTGCCTCAGCCTCCTGAGTGCTAGGGTTGCAGGCATGCTCCGCCATGACCTGCTGAAACATTACTTTAGTAGTAATAACCCTTGATAAGCGTCATCTATGATTACAGTTAGTGAGACTTCTAGGTAGACAGAAACATAGCCCTAGGTTGTTCATTCCAATTCCTCGCTTTTTGTCAATGGCAAAACAGATTCAGAAGGTGAGAGAATTTCCCCAAGGGCAGCCAAGCAGGAACTTAATAAGCATCTGGCTTTCCCAGACCTCTGCTCCTGCTCTCCTCTCCTCAGGGAAGGAAACATCACCCTACTTCCTGCCCCAGGGCCTCAGCAGGTCTGATCTGTTCAGAACCTGGAAGCCACTTGGGGGCTAGGGGTACTAATCATCAACACTAGCACCAGAAAAGTTCCAGAGCTGGGCGTGGTGGTGCGCATCTGTAATCCCAGCACTTGTGAGGCTAAGGCAGGTGGATCGACATGGCCTTGAGGCCAGCCTGGGTTCCATAATGAGACCCTGTGTTACCTTGTGGACATTGAGGTGGCACAAGCCCAGTGAGACCTGTCTCATTTGTGTCCCCTCCTCCAAGTGCCCTGAACTCTCAGAGAGACTTTGCTCCTCATTTCTGGGCAAATGGCAGGAAATTTTGGAGTTCCTGAGGCACCACACTGCCGCTCTCCAGGGCTGCGATGGTCCTGCTGGCCTTCTGGGTGCTCCTGGATGCAAGCTTGGGGCAGCCCCAGAACCTCTGCTCAGCTGCTCTTGCCCTATTGTGTGGGCCCTCCCCACTGTCCCTTCTGCTCAGTCCCTGCCGGTGGCTTCCTGAGTGCCTCCAGGGCCTCATCCCAGCTGCTCAGCCTGCACCAGCCACGCCACCTTCGTTGGAACTGAGCCTTGCTGTGTGGGCTTGGGCAGAAACTCAGCCTCTCTGGGCTTCCAAGTTCTCGCTTGTGAAACAGTGATGCACATTTGTCCAAAGTTACCCTCTTCAGGGGATGAGTTCTGGACCCTCAGTGCTCAAGTCCCTTCTGTAGACTGGCGAACCTGAGGGTCACCTCTGGTATACTCCATATCATCTCTAGGCAGTCACACCTAAGGCCACATGCATGTTATGGAAATCTTTGGAACACACTGTTTAGGGAATAGTGACCCAGCTGGGTGTAATGGCTCACACTTGTGAGCCCACATACTCAGGAGGCTGAGGCAGGAGGATCGCAAGTTTTTGGGTTTTTTTTTTTTTTTTTTTTTTTTTTTTTTTTTGCAGTACCGGGGATTGAACTCAGGATCCTGCGCTTGCTAGGCAAGCACTTATTCTATTGAGCTATTTCCCCTGCTGAGGACCACAAATTTAAACCCAGCCTGGGCAATTTATCCAGCCTTTGTCTCAGAAAATAAAAGAAGGTAAAAATTGAGTTGCCCTGCATTCAGACCCCAATACTAGAAGAAAGAGAGGAGACAAGGACGTATGGAAACCCTGCCAGGAACAGCCTTACACTCCAAGCAGGAGTGACATGGGTCCATCCCCTTTTTATTTTTATAGGATCTCACTAAAGCACCAAGTTTCCCAGGCTGGGCTTGAATTTGCCATCCTCCTACCTCAGCCTCCCCCAATGCTGGGATCACCAGTGTGCCCACTGTGCACGGCTAGACATTCCCTCCTGTTGTCCACACTGTGCCCACACGGGTCCCACCGTGTCATTCCTGGACTCTAACTCCCTCTTCCCCCTGGTCCACCTTCCACAGAGAGAATCAGGGCTCTGGGATGCCCGTGTCCGGCCCCAACCTGTCAACCACGCGGCCCATCCAGCAGGACCTGGGCCGCCAGGACCCGCCACTGGCCGAGGACATTGACAACATGAGGAACAACAAGCTGGCCACTGGGGAGTCATCCGGCCCCCACAACAGCCTGGGCCCCCCAGGGCTGCCCCAGAGCCCAGCCAAGATGGGGACCAGTATGGACCCCGGCCACATGCCCAATGCGCCCACCATGGCCACCAACCCCCAGAACTCTGCCAGCCGCCGAATGCCCAACAACCCAGGGAACCCGGCCAACCCTGGGCCCCCGAAGACCCCTGAAAACAGCCTTATTGTCACCAACCCCAGCAGCACCCAGAGCGACTCAGCCAAGACTGCCAGGAAGCCTGACCACACCATGGTGGACATGGCCCCCGCCTGCCCGCCGCCCCTCGACCACACGGTCGTGCAAGGTGAGGCCGCCAGGGCTCAGGCCGCGCTCCCCGGGGAACCAGAAGCCCTCAAATCAGGGCACAGCAAGGTCCTGGGGTAGAAGCAGGGGGAACCGGAAGGAGCCCCGGGAGCTGGCCTGCAGGACACACACAGCGCTCACTGTGCAGAGGGCGGGAGAAGCAACCCGAGCAGGAGCCGTGGTGCACGCCTGCAACCCCAGGAACTCAGGAGGCTGAGGCAGGAGCATCCCAGGGTCAGGCATAGCTTGGGCAGTCAGAACTTAAAGAGGACTGAGAAGGAAGCCGAGCAGGGTGCTGCCAGCCTGTCACTGCAGTGCCTGGGGGCCTGAGGCAGAGGATTGAAAATGCCAGTCTCACCTGGACAACTTAGCAAGACCCTGCCTCAGAAGGAAAGAATTGGGTCTTAGTAAGACCTTGCCTGAAGTTAAAATAAAGGTGTGGGTGTAGCTCTGTGACAGGGGAACCCTACGTTCAGTTTCTAGTACCGCTGAAATAATATTAATGATCGCACCCCACAAGGGTCCCAGCCAACTCAGATGGTGAGTGGTTAAGGGAGGCATTCTGAGGCCTGGTGGCCCAGGCTCAAGTCCTTACTATATCCCTTCTCCACTGTGAAGCCTTAGGCAAGTGACTTTACTTCTCTGTGCCTTAATTTCTTCATCTATCAAATGGGGATTATGAAGGATCAGCCTCGGCCAGAAGTGTGGTTGAGTGCTTTAGAACCCCAGCCTGGTGGGAGCCTGAGACAGAAGGCTCTCAGCTTTGAGCCCGGCCTGAGTGAAAACCCGACTCTAAATAAAACATGAAAAGGGCTGGGTGTGTAGCTCAATATGATACTATGATGGTCCCAGGTTCTATCTCTGCACTGCAAATAAATTCAAAGCCCCAGGAGGGTCCTGTGAGCACTGGCAGAGGAGCTTCCAGTGACCAGAGCCTGGGCCCCGTGTGTGGGTGGGCAGGAAGTCATGGCGGAGTTTTGTTCGGCTCCCCACAGTGAATAAAAACGCCAACCCAGACCCACTGCCAAAAAAGGAGGAGGAGAAGAAGGAGGAGGAAGACGACGATGCCGGGGAAGACGGCCCCAAGCCCATGCCACCCTATAGCTCCATGTTCATCCTGTCCACCACCAACCCGTGAGTGCTGCGCTGGGCAGGTGCCGGGGAAGGGGCCAGGGAAGCCCCAAATAGCACCACCCCAGAAAGGCCCAGAGCAGGGCGGTAGTGACGGTCCTAGCCACACCAGTCATCCTGGTTACTCTGGAGGCTGAGGCAGGAGAATTACAAATTGGGGCCCAGTCTGGACAGTTTAGCAAGATCCCTGCCTAAACGTGAAATTTTAAAAATGGACTGGGAGCGTGTGCGGCTCCGTGATAGAGCACTCGGCCGACATGCCTCAGCCCCCAGGTTCATGAGCCCCACACGACAGAAAATAAAAATGATTCTTGTCTTCAGTCACACAGGATGGAAATGTATCCTTAGATCTCTTCTTGCCACCAGCTAAAAGCTCTTTGTCATCAATATCAAAGTTATGGCAGAGAGATAGCTCAGTAGAATAAGTGCTTGCATGGCAAGCGCAGGATCCTGAGTTCAATCCCTGGTTCTGGAAAAAAAAAAAAAATCAAATCTAACGTTGGGAGAAGTCCTTGGTTTTCTTTTTTATCTTTTTGAGATAGGATTTCACTCTGCAGTTCAAACAGGCCTTGAACTCTTTCTGTAGCCCAGGCTGACCTCAAACACAAAGCCATCCTCCTGGCTCAGCCTCCTGAGTGCTGGGATTACAGGCATGTGCCACCACACCTGGGGAGAAATCCTTTTCAGAGTGGCTTTCTTGTGCTCCGTTCAGCCTATACATGGCAGCCCGCTGCCCCCAGCTCCACTCTTAGCCTCTGCTCTGTAAGGTTTAGACTCTAGGCAGATGCTCTGTTTGGTGGCCCGCTCGTTTGGGTGTACTAGAGAAAAACTATTTAGGGGAGAATTGTATCCCAGGCGTGTCATGTTGGCTCAGAGGTTCTTAGCATTGAAGTTTTTTTTGTTTTTGTTTTTGTTTGTTTTTTTTTT
>PVKN010027867.1:0-13432 GCA_004027915.1 Capromys pilorides
CCAAGTATTGAACCTAAGAGGTTATGGGAAAAGGTTTTCTTCCCCAGTGTCTACAAAAACACTTCCCTCTGCACCAAAAATCCTCATCTTGCTCACCTACAGCCACCAAGTTCAACTTCGCTAAGTCTTGTTAAAGCTGGACAGCCACCCTGCAGAATATCCCCACACTGAGTTTCAAGAGTCCGGTAAATTTCACAACTGATCCTCTTTTGAATAATTAAAAACAGGCCAGTAGTCTAGATACATTAAATTCTGCAAGGTGAGTTTCAGAAAAATCTGGTATAACCTTAGGTAATGATCTTCAACTGTTTGCCAAACATGTCTACCTGTGGAACCCCTTCGTCTCTATAATGCCCGTTAAAGGTCCCTTAGAGAACACAGATTGCAGAACCCTAACAGCCTCGCAGGTTTGTCCTCTCTCTTCCTCTAGGCTAAATTCAGATTAAAACAGTTCTGGAAAGGCCGGCCTGATAACTCAGAGGACTAAAGTACCTGCTTAGGCACAGCCCAGTGGCCAGGATTCCATCCCAGGCATGCTGCACCAGCCCCACTTTTGCTAAGACAGCAATTAAGACTGGGCGTGGTGGTGCATACCTGTAACCCCAGTGCTTGGGAGGCTGAAAACAGGAGAATCACTATAAATCTGATCTACATAGTGAGACCCTGCAGATCCTGTCCTAAATACAGAAAAAAAAAAAAACAGCTCTGGACACAAGCAGGGGTAGGGTGCCAACCCCAGAGGTACGAGGTTCACCTGAAAGCCACAAATCTTCTAGTATTATTTTAAATCTAAATTCCTACAAAGAAGCAAAAGAATGGTCAATTAAACAATGATTATAAGGATTTTTTTTAAATAAAATAAGCCCAATGTCCAAACCAGAGCAAACCTAGTGATAATGAGCAGCACAGAACTCCAGGAATTGCCTTTGACAACTCACAAACCCACAGACATAAATTGTGAGGCTAGAAAGGTGCTCATGCCCGACATCATACTAGCTGTGCAGCTTCGCAGCATGCAAAACACAGCATGCAGTTGAGAACAGCACCGTGGTCAACTGCAAGGCATGCTGGGAGTGAGTGCAAATGCTGAAGCCAGCAGGCAGGCTGGGGGTGGTGCTGACGGCGCAGGCAGGTGTCTTCTGTTAGGCACACCTGGTGTTCTCTGTCTGAGATCATGCCTATTTTTAAAACATAAAAGAGCAAGCCAGAGATGGTGGCGCAGGCCTATAATCCCAGCACTCAGAAGCTGAAGCAGAACGATCACAAATTCAAGCGCAGCCTGGGCAACTAGCAAGACTCTGTCTCAAAAAGAAGCAGAAGAGAAAAAGGAAGAAGGGGGAAACAAGGAAAAAGGAGGAGGTACAGAAGGAGGAAGAGAAGAAAAGTCTTGGCCCACCCTGGGCCAAAAGGCAATGAGATTTTCTGTGGATAAATGCCTGCATTGGGCCAGTGAGATAGCTCAGCAGAGTAAGCACCTGCTTAGGCAAACGCAGGGATGGGTTCAATCTGCAGCACCACATGCTGCACAGGCCCCGCCTCAGGGCACGCTGAGCTGGCCACCAGGACCAGGAGACCAGCGTATTGGCACATGTCTATAATCCCAGGACTGGGAAGGCTGAAAACAATAGGATCACTATGAGTCTGAGCTACACGGTGAGACCCTGTAACAAATACATTTTTTAAAACAATGCCTCCATGGCCTGGGAAGAAGTTGTGCCCACCTTGTCCTCTCGCAGTTTACTTCCCTGGCATTCTAGGACAAGGAAGCCACCTACTCTGTGGCTGCTCACCATTCCTGCCCCCCAGCCCCCCACCCCCGCCAACAAGAATTCTGGGGAGGCTCATGAGGTAAATAAACGTGCTTCGGAGACCACATGAAGCCTCTGAGCAGGTGAGGAAGATGGGCTCCAGTCCTGTTTTCAGGACCTGGCGGACCTCCAGGAATGGGCCATGGTTTCCTCTAGGGTAGCCCCCACTCCCCAGCATCTCAGTCCTCAGGTCTGGTAGCTCTGCACTTGGGCAGCCCACAGGAGGTTTCCGCCAGGCTCACATCCTCTCCCGCAGAGGGGGCACTCACAATCCCTACCCTTTGCCCAGACACACAACAGGTCAATCTGTTACCACAGCAAACAAAAAAGCTTGTTGGATCTGGAGCCAAACAGGCCCAGCCAGCTCTCTCCTCTTCTCCCTGCCCTCAGAACCGGGCTGCAGGGCTGTGCGTCCACTAAGACATCAGCAGCATGGACACTCACCACCTTGCCATCCCTCGGTCCTTGCCAGACCCTCTCTGGCTGGACTACGGATCCATTTGTGCTCCATCCAGGGGCTCATGGGCTCTCCCATCCACATCTCCCTTCCACCTGGGCAGCAGCTGGAGCTCAGGTAAGATCCTGCATGGAGCAGCTAAAGGACTCAATCTTTGTCATTTCTGTCTGCTCCTGCCTGGCTGCCTGTCTGTCTCAGGTGTAGATGGAACCCTAGGCAAATACCTTAAGCTCTCAGTTCTCTCCTCTTAAGAAAGGAGGAGAGGGCCATGCAGGGAGGCTGGCACACATAAGAGATCAGCCCCAGCTGGCCTGGCCCTGGGTGGAGGATCCTCACAGCAGCTGCCTCCCGCTCTCAGGCTGGCAAGATGAGGCAGAGGGCGTGGGCGCAGGCAGCCGGAGGAAGGGAGAGTCTGGCCGGCAGCCTCCACGGAGGTTTGGAGTTGGAAGTGTGAAAGGAATCAGCGGAAACTGCTCCCTACCCACGAGCTGCACGGATCTGTGCTTGAAAACAGTAACTACAGCCAGAACAGCTCCTAGGCAAGTGCTGTTTAAAAAGTACGGTAACAGTATGAAATGCCTTGAAGACTTCATCACAATTTGCATGCAGAAATGGGAGACAGGTGGCTTCAAACGCCTTCAGTCTGTGCCTTCCTCCCTCTGGACCTTCCCACTACAATTCTGAGGGTCCCCAGGTACAGGGACAGGGGTGCCTCAGAGACACAGGTCCTGCCGGCTCTAGTCTTAAAATCACAAAGGAGACACAAAAGCTAAGATAAAGCCAGGTAAGGACGCACACACCTGTAATCTTAGCAGTCTGGGAGGCTGAGGCAGGAAGACCCCAAGTCTGAGCCCTGCCTAAGGAATCTACCCCAAGTGAAACCATGACTCAAATATAATTTTTTAAAAAGGCGCTGGGGCTGTAGCTCGGCCTCAATATACTGCTCTGCCAAAAGGTATCTTGGGATCCCCCTTCAGTGCATCCAGTACAGGTGGACTGGTTCTGTGTCTCTGATGACCTCAGGCAGGGCCCAGGGGAAGATTCCAGAGGAGCCTGGCTGCCATACCAAAGAATGATAGGGCAGGCAGGGCCTCGGGGCAGTGGCTGGCTAGCCTAAGGCCAGAGCCCTCTGCACCCCTGGCCTGGTCCCTGATTGGCAGGGAGGCCTGGGGCAGCCTCCTGTGGCCCTGAACCTGGCTGAGTGGGACACGTAGGCATAGGTAGGTGTTGGTATAGGTGCGGCTGGGAGGAGGGTCGGCGCTCTGCTGGATGGAACCCGGACATTTGGCCCAGGTGAGCACTCAGCCACAAGAGGTCCCACTTCTCTCCCAGGCTTTTTTCTTCCCGCCCTTTCTGCAGGTTCATTTTCTGGTGATAGCCAGTTCGGCCCAATCACAGTACTGCTGCAGCTGCCAGGCAGGACAGGAGCATGCTGGGTGCCCTTGGGGAGGTCACTCTGCCTCTCTGGGCCTCTCGTTTCCTCTGAGTGATCTACTTTTTTTTTTTTTTTTCCCCTGGAACCTGGGATCAAACACTTGCCAGGCAGGCACTTTTGCCCCTGAGCTATCTCTCCAGCCCTCCTCTGAGTGATCTGCATGAAGTTTGTGTGCCTAAAACTTACAGTATCAACCTGCTCCTGCGCCCTCTGCTCGCTCCTGGGCCCCGAGTAAGGCTTCCGGTAGCTGCTCACACCTCTGCCTAAGAAATGCTTGAGATGGGAAGAACTTCCCGCCCCCCTGTACTATGAACCAACCCTGGCCTTCACAGGAGCTGTACCCTCAGTCTGTTGTTTTAAGACAAGGCTTAGCCTATTGCTAAGTTTCCTGGGCTGGGCTCAGACTTGCAATTTTCCTGCCTCGGTCTCCCAGAGTGCTATAGATGCAGCCATACGTCACAGCACCTGGACGCTTGGGAACATTCTTGATATCAAGAGGCACCCTCTAGTCCTGCTCTTCGGGCAGGAGTGTGAGAGGCTTTCATGGACACCCAAGACCTCCTGGTAGACTGGAAGCAGTTTTTTGCCCACTTCCACCCCAGTCTCCATCCAGAGAGCAGATGGAGCAGATGGACTCCATCCAGCCCAGAGCAGCCAAACAGGAGGTCATGGGTGTCAGAGGCCACCACGGCCAGGCTGGTCCTGCAGCAGGGACCAAAAGGGCAGAGAAAAACTGCAGATTTCGGCCTAAGGTTGGAGTAGGAAGGGTAGGAGGAGCGCCAGCAAAGGGAAAGGGGAAGTGAAGCCTTCCCATCCCCCACTCTAGCTGGGGGGGAAGGGAGGCCCTGGCCGGACACCTCCCCACCTCCACCCCCACCCCAGGCCCCTGCTGGCTCCAGCCCGGGCCGCCCAGGCTCCAAGACTCCGCCCCTGCCCCATCTCAGGGGAGAAAGAGGCTCTCCGCCTTGCCAAATCCCAGTAATGAATCCCACATTCATCCCATCCTCTCGCTGCTCCCTGGAAACCCTCCCTCCACCTTCTGGCTGAGCTCTTAACAGCTGGCCTGCAGAAGTTGCTGGAATTCAACAGGCAGAGGTGCCTGCGAGGAGCCCTCTGTCCTCTACCCGCCCCTTCCTTTGCAGATAAGGCTCCTCTGTTCCTCCCTTTCCCTGAGAAAGCTGGAGGCCGGCAGGAAGTGAGATCCACCGTTAACCCTTCCAGCGCTCCACTGGCATAGGAACGCGTCCGGTTTTGAGTCTTCGGCACTCGCACTTAGCTCTGCAGGATTCCTAGCCTGTTCGTGCTGCAGTAACCAATGAGGATTTCACAGGTGAAGGAAGGGAGCCCTCTTAAGAGACTAGTGCTGGACTCACTGCAAATGCTAATGCCACAGTGTGCCACCAGATGCCCCCAGGAGGCCAAACACTGACCTGCTCCCTCCAACCCCAGGAAACTGGCGAAAGACCAGAGCAAAGACACCGCGGCCCCGCTGCGCCATCTTTCGGGGAAGGCGAGCATACAGCGAGCCGTGCCTAAGGACACCCCGCCCCCCCACCCCAGCTCTGGCAGCCCCACCTCAATCAAGGGGCAGGGCGGGGGCCTCATAGTCAGTCCCTGGGCCTCACCCTGCAGATACCCTGATTCCTCTGCCCTCCTTCCCTCTTTCTTTCCCATGGTGTCGGCCACTGCTGCAGCCTGGTCTTAGAGCCAGTGACAACTTCCCTCCTGAATCAAGACCACAGAGGCCCGGGGGCTGCCACCCAGAGGCGAGGAGGCTCAACCCTCTCTGTGTTCCTCAGATCCAAGCTCCAAATAAGGCTTAGCTTCCTATGCACGAGCGCACGTTCACCCCCAGCCAGGGCAGTGGCACTTAGGACTTGTGGTTTGATGGAATGAGAGGCTCCACATGCTGGGGCATCCTGGGGCTGTATGGGGCTGCCTGTAGCCCTGCACAAGCCCCAGGAGAGCAGCGGAACATTGCAGTCCCCTGCAGTCACATTACTTGGCAGACCAGTGAGGACGGCAGGCTGTGGACTCACGGTCGACAATATATCCTAGGTCACTGACTGGGCTGGACTTGAACTTCTCAATCACAGTGCCTCAGTCTCCCACAGCACTGGGATTACAGGCGTGCCCACCAGGCCTGGCCGAGGCAGTAGAGAGAGATCTTACAGGAAGTTAGCAAACATCTGGGGGCAACCTCTGGGGACAGTGGGCTGCCCCCACCCACCCTGGGCTGCCCCCACCCACCCAGGCAATGCTCCTGGAGGCCCTGAGGGGTTAAGTGATATACCGCAGGTCACACAGCCAGTCTTACCACCAAGTCACAGAACCAGGCCACTGTGAAGTGGCTCAGATGGAAGAAGAGGCCTGTCTCTTCCCCCTCAGGCCTCCTGGAGACACCACAGGGTGCCAATCCACAGATGCCAGGCTGGGGCTCTTGAACAACAGACAAATGGAAACCTATACATAGCAGCTGCCGCTCAGCACTGTTAACGCACCATGCACACACACGTGCACACTCCTGTGCACACACACAGTGCTGGGCTGGGCTTAAGCCCCCCACCAGGGGCCCCAAGCCAGCTCCCTTCAGCTTTCCCCAGCAAGGCGGAAGGACTTAATTAGTACCATACAGCTTGCAGTCCAGAGAGGACAGGAAAGGAACCCCATCGGCTGTGGGAAGGAAGGGCTGAGAAGGTCGAGCTGGGGACCTTCAGAGGACAGAGCAGGCGGGCGTGCAGGCTGGCCAGCCCCTCCTCTTCCCCTGCAGATCTGTCCCTGTGTGTGTTTGTTACTCAGAGCCTGTCCATGCAGCTAGTCACACTCCAGCTCCAGCCCGGCCCCTTCCCAGCTCCTCCCAGCCCTGGAAAGCCAGCCAGGTCACTGGCGCTGGTGCAGCTGCTGTTTCCGGCAAGGACAGCAGTGCCAGGCCCAAGGGCTGGTGGGAAAGCAGCTGAGGCACCGCACCTTCTGGTGGCCATGGGCACAGGACAGCTCAGTGACATGGGTGCCACGTGTCAGTCCTTGGACCACATGGACCGAGCCTGAGTGTGGGGGCTTCTCCCCACTCCCTTTACCAGGCTGATGTATCACAGCTCCCTCGTACAGCTTCAAACTGTCCCATCAAATGCCCTGCCTGCTCTGCCTGGGCCCACCAAAAGTTTGGGGCAGAAACTCGAGGTTGGGACGAATGCTGCCAGGGGACCCCTATGGGACAGATATGAGAGGCTTCCTGGAAGGGGCCTTTCCTCTAAAGAGCACCTCTTGTTTAGAATGTGGCTGCTAGGGCCAGGGAGATAGCTCAGGGGCACAGCGCCTGCCTAGCAAGCACAAGGTCCTGAGTTTGATTCCCAGTACCAACAACACCACAAACAGCATGTGGCTTCTGGGACACATCCCATGACCAGGGGACACAGTGACTGGAGCTGGTGGAACAGAGTTCCCGGTAGCATCCTTGATCTGTCTTCAGTAAAACGGCAAATTCCTCTTAGGGCCTGAGCTGCGCAAAGCTGGGTTTTCTGGCGCTTGGAGCCCAAAGCGCTCTGCCTGAGCAGTGGTGTTAGGCTGCCGCACAGAAGAGCCAGCCTTTGAGGACTTGAAGTCTCAGGGCCTGCACAGGGTGTCCCTTCTCAGAGCCAAGGGACAGAGGAAACCCCAGAGGGCTGTGCCCTATGAGTCAGCAACTCTGTCTCTGCTTCACTGATGGCTTCCAGGAGAAGCGGTCTGTCTTTGGTGGGACGTCAGCATCCCGAGAGCCAAGATTCTTCTGTGGACAGCAGTCCTGGCACAAGCTCACACCGGGCAGGCGCTGCACTGGGACCTCACAACATCCCAGGCCTCCCCAGCCCACTGGATCCTCCCTATCACTAACTTCAACACCCTAGGAAGCGGCACAGACAGGTTGAGCAGCCTGCCTCAGGTCACACAGCACCCTGTCAGCTTCCCTACCACCACCGGGGAGAGCCAGGGCCCAGCAGTGGATCCAGCCCTAAAGACCTCACATTCCAAATACATGTCAGGGAACAGGGCCCTGCCTTTCTTGTCTCTGGTCATCAAATGTTTCTGTCACTTGGTGTCACCTCTGGAGCAGACTTTTCCATCAGTCATTTCGTGGGTGCAGTGGCTCAGTTTCTATAGCCAGGGAGAGCCTGCTCACACAGCCACCCTGGCTAGGGACTTGCTGACACCACCACAAGCCCCTAAGCAGGATAAAGCGGGACACGCTGCAGGGACCCCTTCCTGCCCACCGCCCTCCCACACTGGGATCTGGCCCCAGCTGGCACTCCCCGAGTGTTTCATGTCCCCTCAGCCCAAGACAGCTTCATGCATGGTGTTCCCACCGCAAGTGCTCAATCCTGTCAGAGGTGACAAACCTCATTCTAACAGTGAAAGGTGGGAAAAAAAAAAAAAAACCAGTGTGTGGCAGCAATCACACTGTCCTGCCAGGGAGCCACAGATGAGCTCATGTTTTGTTTAAAAATGAAAAATTATATTAAGTCTATATATAGACAAGCACCAACATGTAACAGCGCTCACTTCAGTAGAATGCAATTATCAATGATCATTCTCCTAAGTGCTCCTAATTAAATTTTTTTGGTCATGAGTAGGCGTGATCTTTAAAAATCACGAAAGCTGTAGGTTATTTTTCAATCAAGAAGCCAGAAACAACCAGGCATGGAAGCCCATGTCTGTAATTTTGGCTACTCCAGAGCTTGAGGCGGGAGGATCACAAGTTTGAAATCCACTGGGTACAGGGACCCTTTTCTGGGCCAGGAAGCTAGGAGTCTCTGGAAGACACCAAGTCCACCTGGCCTTTGAGCACGCATAGTGGCACATACAGCTCAGGGCTGCTACTTAGCGCCCTGGAGGAGGTTTTCTGTGTAAGTGACTGTGGGCACTCTGCTGCCAGCTCTGCCTCCTGCACCAGGGCTGTCGGCAGCTACCAGCCCAGCCTACTGAGCTCCAGCCAAGATGCAGCCTCTGCCAAGGTTTGGCTTCGGTCTCGGCACTGCCTGTACCTGCTCTGTGACAACGGCCCAGCAGCTCTGCCTTGGTTCCACCTCAGCTGCTGTGATGGAGATGAGGCTTAGAGACGCTGAGCCCAGTGGCTGGTGAGCTGGCAAGACGGTGATGCAGCAGGTGTGGAGTGAAGATGACAGCAACAACAGGGGGTGACCAAAGCACGGTGCCCTTGAGGGGTGCCAACTCAACAAAGCACTCCAAACAGCGCAGCAACGTCTCTCCTCAAGGGCTTGCACTCCCGAGGGCAAGCAGAATGAGGAAAGAGGTTGGGAGACCTATGGCTTGCCCGCCCAGGGCTAACATCCCAGCCACCACAGAAGCATTTCCTCCTAGCCTCAGAATCCACAACACAGGGCCCTCAGCAGCTGCGATGCAGGGTTAGAAGTCAAGTCCTACAGGGGAGACTGCTCAGTTCACTAGGCCTGGCCATCACCAGGGCCACCGCCTGCGGGGGGGAGGAGAGGCAGGGTCTCCCATAGCCAACAGAAACCCACCCACCAAATCAGCCTTCTGGACACCCCTCCTCCCTGCTCCTAGGATCCCCCAGCTCAGCCACAGCCAGGCCACCCGTGAGGCAGGTCTTTTCCCACCTGCACTGGACCAGTCTCTCCTGAAGTAGTTCCTGCAATAGTCTTCGATGCCTTGGCGTGTGGTGTTGGGCTGCTCCAGGACCAGGCTACATGGGCACCGCTCCCACTGCTGGCCTGCACCCCGGCTTGCCCTCCACCAGATACTCGTCACTCCTGGGAGCACAGGTATCTTTCTGATCCTCCTTACCCTACCCTGTAGCACATGGCCATCTGCTAAGTCATGACAATGATTCTGTGCCTCTATCCTGATATCTGCATGCAGATAAGCCTGCCCCCTCCTCCAGGAAGCCTTCTCTGACTGCTCCAATGGACACAGCCTTGCTGCCTGTGCCCCTCTGGAATTCAATGATCACCCCAGACCTGCTAAGCCTTGCGACACAAGCCAGCATCCCTGCCCTCACAAACAACAAGGCTCTTGGTTACCTGCCCTCACTTAAAAAAAAAAAAAGCCCCTTTCGGCATGGTAAGGTTGCTACTACCCCATGGTAAGGGGTAGTAGAGAGACCTCTGGGAGACTGTGGCACAGGGAACAGCATGTGGCAACCAGCAGACCTCCTGGGCATAACCAAGGCACATTGTGCTGGGTTTTCTGTCACTGGGCCAGCCAGGGGGGACATCAGTGGCGGTGGGATAAGCACTTGATGACCTGACAGAGCAGTGCCTGCAAAGGGTCCAGTGGGAAGGAACTGGGTGGATTCAACACCTAGAAGTTCCTTGGGCCCCACACACCCTGGGAGCCTCCGTATACCTCCCGAGGGTGCCCTGCACATACACCCACTGCAGGGTGCAGCACGCCTGGGCCTGGCCAGCCACCGTGCAGGGTGAGCTGCAGGGGGCAGCATGGAGCAGCAGCGGCCTAGTGGCCCATGTGGGGACAAGCAGAGGTTCAGGGTCTGCTTTGGAAGCAGGTGCAGGTCTGCCAAATGTGCATCAAGGACGAGCCCTAAAGGTCCCAGGCCCAGGCACCTGGGTGGCCAGGCCAGGCCGGGAGCAGCGGGAGGCCTGGAGGACCTATGCAGCTCAAGAGTGGGCTGGGCCTACAAGCAGTTTCAGAAGACACCCTCCCCTCTGTGTGGTGCTCCGAGGGCCCGCCCTCCTGTGGCTCACTCAACACCGGCACACACTCCCCACCTGGCCCACACTCTGGCTTCTCCTTCAGAGGAAAAGCCAGTACTCCAGGAGGTCTGGGACTCTCCTGAGTCCCAAGGCCACCTTGTAACTCCAGGCTGCTAGCCACGTACCCCCTAGATGGGGGTGGGAGGGTGAGGGCTTCCATCTTAGCCCCCCAACATTGTCTGCCAGGTGCCTGGGGCATAAGGACCTCGCCTTTCCCCAGAGACAAAGTGAAACCTGTGGAGGGTCCCTCAGGCTGCAGCTCCAGATTCTAAGTGCAAGGGATCAGGCCAGCCTAGGGGTGCACAGGCCAGTCCCGCTGTTTCCATTCACAGCAGCCCAAAGGCAGCCACTGTCCCAGCATAAGGGACCAGGGAGAGGCAAGGGCTGCAGCCAGTATTAGACTGGGACCCACAGTGTTAGGCGGGGCTCTAGGCTGTATATAGGAGAGGCTCCGGCAGCAGACCTGGATATCTAGCCTGCCAGATGTAAGGCTGCCTGAGCCACTGTCTGCGTCCGGTGCAGCCGGCTTTTCCTGGGAAGCCAAGTGGAACACACGCAGTCCCTGCCTGTGCGACCTCCCACAGCTGGGCCCTTTCCCACGCCCTGGTCACATGGTGCAGGTCAGTGGGACTCTAGGGGAGGACAGGGCACCAAGAGCAGCCAGGGAGAGATGGGAGGGAGGGAAGACTCTGTGGCCTGGCACACATAGTGCCTGGAAGGGAGCTGGACTTCATGTGTGACCACTCAGTCTCACCCAGCCCCCAGAGAGAGTCCTGGTCAGCCCCTCCTCACTAACGGAATGCCAAGCTGGCTGCAGTGGCCAGATGCCTCGGGTCTTCTGCGCTGCATCTGTACAACCCCCAGCATCCTTAGTGCCAGGGACCCACCAAGCGCTGGCCAGTGCCACTCTGCAAGGGCTGCAGTATGACACCTTGTGTCTGCTTCTCCTAAAGCCCTTGGAGCTAGGAGAACTCTTTCAACCCATTTTATAGATGATGCATCTGAGTCATAAGGTGACTCAGTAAACATCACAGAGTCAGCACTGTATCCCAGTTGGACAGAGCTTCTCTGTGATCCTCTCCTGACCTGTAGGGCCTGAGTCAATTTCCTGTGACCAGTGGAGAGGTGAAGGTCCCAAACAAAGCAAGGGGCCAAGATATGCAGAGGTCACCTCACAGGACCAGTGCACACGAACCGCAGAGGCTTCTAGAAGGTCACATTGTTGGGTCTGAGTAGGCCAGATCACTCCCTTTGTCACTGCCTCAACCCAGCACGCAAAGGGACCTCAGAGGTGTCAGTACCACCCAGCAGAACAGCCAATGGGCCACGTACCATTCCACTGGGCCTAGGAGCCTAGCCATGAGCTGCTCCGGTGGCCCAGAAACCAAGGGCCTCATTACCAGAGTTGCAGCAGTCACACAGCCCCATGCTTGAAGTCCCTGACCACTGCTTCTGGCTGCGCGGCCCGTGGCCAGCCGCCCAGCCTTTCTGTGCTTCGGTACCTTTCTCCCCCACAGCAACGGTAGTGACTATTTACCAAGGTTTCCAAGCCCAGCTCTTAACAGTACGCAGTACGTACGCAAGAAAAGGTCATTTACGGTTAATGAAAAATTAATAAAGCCAGGACTGGAGTGACAGCCTCCCCGCACTGTCCCTAAAATGGAAACAAATGTGCTCGGCTCTCCACACAGCAGAGAGGAGCCAAGGGCAGGCTCCCAGGCTCGAGTCTCTCTGGCCCAGGCAGGGCTCGGCCAGCAGCCACCCTCCGGATGAGCTCATTGCTGGCACCTGCTTGGAAAGCACATGTTTGGACTTTCCAGATCTTTCCTCCCCTCTCGCTGACCTTCTACTTTGCAGCTGCCCCCTCCACTTTCTTACTCACTCTCTCCTTTCATTCCTGCTCAAAGAAACAAATAATTGAGGCCAAATGTGTCAGCTGGCGCCCTGGCCGTCTCTGCAGCCTGGATGAGAGGCAGTGAGCTGATGGCGAGGACTCGTGAGGGCAGCCGTGGGTCTCGGGAACAAATCTGGGGGTGGGGGCGCTGGGCTGCGGGTGCTGATCCCTTGCTCCTGCTTCCTCTGAGGAATTTAGTGGCTGACAGATATCATCCCGTGGTCCACAATGTGACCTCAAGGCCACCCTCTGTGGGGGGAAGGGTCAGCCGGTGGCTCCCGGTGCCCCTTCCCCTCCCGTCAACGCTTCAGTCATGATGCCGGCATTCACACGCTGCCCACTTGGGCCCCTAGCCCTGGACTTGATCAAGGTCCTGGTGGGAAAGAGAAGGGCTGGGAAAGGAGGCCACAGCAGGGACAGCCTGCAGACAGCAGAGGTGGCTCTCCCCCAAGAGGAAGGCCAAGGCCACATAAACTGGGGATTCAACATCCAGGCCTCGGGAAATGAGCCAGGGGGGTGGAACCAGGGCGAACCCCCCAGGGCTGAGGGGACAGGCGCAGCTGGTGCCCAGGAGCTCATAGCAGCACATCTCCTTGGAGCCATCCTCAAGGGCCTCGATTTCCCCATCCTAAGCTCAACCATGGCTCAGTTCCCTGGAGATGCAGAGGCCCTGGTAGTGAGGAAAGAAGATGTTTAAGTTCTCTGGTCCCTTCCTCCACAACTTGCTCCCTCAAACAGAGAGCTCTGGAAGCCTGGAGACAACACCAGGAGCCTCTTCCCTGTCCCCATCTCCGGGGCCGCACCCACTGGCTGACCTCCCAGGAAGCCACACGCTTTGCTACTGTCCTGGCCACCCTGCCTACACCCAGGGCAGGGTGATGACAAGGCCACCAGCCTCTCTCCCTGAAGCTCCTACTAAATGCTTTGGGGGGGGGGGGCGCACAGGCCCAGGCAATGTATTTCAAGGAGGAGCCCAGGCCAGCACTAGGAAGCACCCAGGGCCAGCTAAAGGGAAAATGCACAGGGCTTGGGGGGCCCTGGGCCTGGGTATGTGGAAGCTGCCAATCCCTTGGGGTAAAGTTTATCCACTTAGGACCTATACCTGGCACA